>JZKD02S1672933.1:358836-376997 GCA_000966675.3 Picea glauca | reverse complement strand
CCATGAGTTTTTCCCTCACACATGCAATAATTCCTCCAAAGTGGTGAACGACGTTCTAATGGTCTCATCCTTTGGTAGCTATTGTTTAGGAATGTTGTAAATGACCATGCCAGACAGTGTAGAAGGTTTCGCAGAATTTCGTCGAGTCTAGATAGGTTTTTTTTAATTAATTAATATTTTTTTTTAGCAAATATTGTAAAAACTGGGTCTTTGGGCTTTTGATAGGGGTATTTGTGCTCAAAAGAAATGGAATAGCACCCCCTACACCCATAGACCAAGTTTCAGCTCAGTCGGACGAAGTTTGCTATGCCTTTGTCCACTCAGAGTCAGAGTCAGTCAAAACAACAATTTTAATTACTAAGGTGACATTGCCAGAATGTCAAATTTTTGTAATGTTTGAGTTATTGAGTAAGTGTTAAGGTGGCAAAGAGCAAGTTAGACCATCTTAACCTACCCAACCCCAACCTAACAACTTCACAACTTAAACGCACCCCTTAACCTTACCCCCTCACCTCCTTAGCTCACGTCCTAGGGGGATTTACGCCCCCCTCACTCCAAACCTTAATGTTTGACCTTGCCACTTGGTGTGGGCCCCTCCTATGTGAGGTGCGCCCCTCCTAAACCCTCACCACACTCAAAACTTAACCCCACACTCTAAACTCCTTCCTAGCACACGCCCCTCTCTCTAAGCTCACGCCCCAAGGGGGAAAAACGTCCCCCCTTAACCCAAAACCATAGCTAACATTCAAAACATGAATGTGAGCCCCTATCTTTTGCCTAGTGCGCCCCCCCTAGCCTAATAACTCACTCATCCATGGCCCACATCCTTCCACCTCATCAATCCTTGACTAAAACCCTAGCTTGGGTGCCCCTCTCTTAGAGATTTTCTCATGTGCTTATGATTTGACACTTGGAGTTCATCCAAGTGCCTTCACTTTGCCTCTTGAGGTATAAATACAACCCTTCCTCACCCTTTTTCCTCACCATTCTTTGAGCTACTGTTATTATGCTAAAATTTCTCCTCACTTTCACTCTCTTGCTCTTGCCATCTTGTCATCTCACTCATTGCTCTTGAGAGTCTTGGAGCAAGTATTTCTCCAACACTCTCATATTGGAATAATAAAGCTTTGGAGGATTTTGAAAACACCAAGAGTATTCTGGTTGCTTTCTTGCACATGAGGTGACTTTGTATTGTTCAAGTTTTTTGTGTAGTATTGAGTAGATCTTTGGTAAAGTATTTTACTAGAGTAGATTAGCAAAGAGTATTCTTGTTGGTTTATGCTTGTTGGATAGCTAAGGGTTTGAAGTATTTCATATTGTTAGTCTATTCAATCTTGCTATCTATTTCCATGCTTCACATCTTTCTTTGAGTTTTGCAGGTTGCTTCAAAGGGATTGTTGGGATAGCATCAAGAACGAGCCTACCCTCAACACCTTCTCACACTCCTAGCTTTCTTGATCCATTTATTTTCTCCATACATTCCATTTGTATTTCAGTTTTCTAACACTCTTAGATAGGTCATGGATCTCATGGATCACATCTCATCATCAATATTATTAAACATGTGCATAAAACCCTTATTATCCCAGTTAAAAGCTCAAAGACATTATACAAGCCTGCAATACAAGTTTGGGGAAAGTGACAGGGCATCCTAATGAGCAATGTCCACTGGAAAAAGAAAGTTCCCGGAAAAGACTTCATCTAAGCCATGTAAGTGGGTGATGTGGATAAGGGATGTCCTAACAATGGGTGTAGTGGAAGTTGGGGAATGCAAAGTTTTACCTGTGGGTGCCTTTGTAGAAGGCGAGCTGCACCTGTCCTAGATGCAATTTTTTCCAAGCCCAATTCATGCCCCTTTTATTCTTTATTCTTATTGTTTTTTCTTCAAGAAGCTAATCATGGGACACTGCCCTGGCGTGGTTACCAGCGGTGGCAGCATTACCCACAAGTACTTTCACAGAAATGAGAAGGTTGGCTCGTGATGAGACCCCCTTTCTCTTGGCCATGCAACCAAGAGTCACTACCCTGGCGTGGTAACCAAATGCTAGTAGTCTCAGATTGCTAGGTACCGATGGACCTAATAGGTTGGCTCGTGATGAGACCCCCTATCCTCTGACTAGGTCTTGTTTCTATTATTTTTTATGGGTCCCTCTTGTTTCTTACTGAGAAGCCTTTTACTGCTTTCTCGGGGATCCCTGGGCGAAGCATCTCAAGATTCTATTTTTAGGCTTTTATCTTTTGTCAGCTTGCTTTTACCTTCTGGGCCTTTAACCCCTTCTTCCCACGAGGCAAGGTCCAACCCAAAAATGATTGGCCAACCTAGTGCCCGGACAAGTGTAATGGGATAGATGAGCGGAATGCAAGATGAAAAAGTGGTGCTATGACGGGAGTGGACGATGACTCTTCAGTAATCCCCCCAGTGGCAAACAAAACCTACGGACACAGGCTTACTAGGGCATCCTGTCATTCCCCCCAGATATGGTCAAGTGGGCAAGTATAAGATCCAAGCATTCGTTAGAAACAAAAGGAATTAAATGCACATATTCGAAGGTTTTGAGGATCATAGTGACACATACCATGATACCCAAACTCATTACCTCATGGAGCAAGAACCATTTCTGACACAAGACCAAGCCGATGGTGATGGATGTTGTTGCTGCTGGCAAAGTAGAGGCGCTGAAAGGGAGAATAGATGGGCCCTCCAGGGCCATGCTAAAAGTCGATCCAGCTCTTGGTACTCCATGTCTAGGACCTGTGGACCTCGAGACATGATCTCCTAGTTATCCCTAAAAGTGGGGGATAACAAGCCCTGTTGTGCCAATAAACACTACTTTTGATGTGTACAGTCTAGTATAAATAAAGTTTATTTCCCCATTGAGGAAACACAACGCAGATGTGATTTTGGAAATTTCAGCAAGTAAATGTTCTAGGGCTGAAGTGTGCACTTCTCTTGGGCACTAGCCTTCTTGGTTTTGTGAGCACCCTATTGTGTGCTAGGTCTATGGTGTGGGAGGTCTTTCTCTTGAAGAATATAACAAAGGATTGTTGGACTTTCTTCCCTTCTTAAGAAGGGTTTCCCAGGATATTTCTTGTGTTCTTGTGCATGGTATTTCTTCTTGTGATCTTGGTTATTGCAGCAATTGTTAATGGTGTAGCTGCATTTGTCTATGGTTCAAGTAAATGTTAAAATTGAAATAAACCTCATGCTTGAGACAAGCATAGTGAAAATTCAACATGGTTTCAGAGCTTAGGTCTTGAAGAACCCATTGCACAAGCATTCAAAGCAAGTCGTCCTCTTCTGCAGAAACCATACGACCCTCCTAGGGTTTCCAAAAATCCGTATGACCCTCCTTTTCTGAGGTATTTAAGCTCCTTAAACTTGGATGTTGGGGCTAAAAGTTTTATAGGAGTGCACGGCCACCTTCAACAAGCCTCAGATTGCATTTTCGAGCATTTTGATTTTTTGGCCCTAGAGTTTCGCAATTTTCTGCAGAAATTTCAGAATTAGGGTTTCTGCAGCTCATTGAAAGAGCTCTTCAGCTCACCAATGTTCTTCTAACTTTCAAGGCTTATTGTTGGCAGTCATAAGCCCAACAAAACCTAAGGTTGCTAGCCTAGCCTAGCCTAGCCGTTAGGTTTTCTAGCCCAGTTGACAAGGGTTTGTGAAGAATCTGAAAATATGAACAGAACCTTGGTGGAAGATAGGCTTGATGGATCAAGCAACTTCAGTTCCTAGAAGTGAAGACTTCAGGTCACCCTTGAAGAGGAAGACTTATTGTGGGTGATATAAAAAGGTTTACCAAAGACAGCTACCGATGAAGAGAAGGAAGGAAGATGACGTCAAGGCAAGAAAGATAATCATCTACTCAAGCTCTTACATTGAAGGGCCAGCTTCAAAATATCAAGATGACAAAAGGTGACACCATTGTTATCTTCTTCATGAAGATGTTAGAGATCAGAAATCAGCTAGGTGCCATTGGAGAAATCATATCAGCACTCTTAGGTATGCACTTGTATATATTATTTATATCATTGTCATGAGGGTACTTGCAGGAGGAAGGAACCTTTGCTGAAATCATGGATCCAGACGGATCTCAATGCATTCAGACGAAAAACACACTAGAAGTGAAGACTCCAGGTTTGATTGTTTTAATTATCATGCCTCTAACCTACATTTCTAAGGTTCCTACATTACAAGTAGGTGTTGTAGTTGTGACAAGAATCCTTAAATTGTTTTTACTCTAGAGATGTACTCATTATTCTCCTCTAGGAGATATTCTTGTCTTTGAAGAAATGGTTCCCAATGTCTCGGAAGAGCATTGAGAGTGGTCAAGACAAGTTCTCTGTCTGATATGATTTCTCCAATGGCACCTAGTTGATCTCTGATCTCTGAAATCTTCATGAAGAAGGTAGCAACGGTATCAGCTTTTGTCATCTTGATATTTTGAAGGTGGCTTTTTAATGTAAGAGCTCTGAAGGTGTTGTTACTTTAAAACATATTCTTCAATGCTTCATACATCTCACGAGTTGTCTTCAGGTTGGCAATACGAGGTAGGAGATGATCTCTTACTGAATAGATGATTATCTTCCTTGCCTTGACGTCATCTTCCTTCCATTCTTCTTTCTCTTCATCGGTAGTTGTTTCTGGTAGAGCCTTTTGTATCACACTGAATAGGTCATCCACTTCAAGGGTGATCTGAAGTCTTGACTTCCAGTAATTGATGTTACTTGATCCATCTCATGAGTTGTCTTCAAGTTGGCAATACAAGATAGGAGATGATCTCTTACTAAATAGATGATTATCTTCCTTGCCTTGACGTCATCTTCCTTCCATTCTTCTTTCTCTTCATCGGTAGTTGTTTCTGGTAGAACCTTTTGTATCACACTAAATAAGTCAACCACTTCAAGGGTGATCTGAAGTCTTGACTTCTAGTAACTGAAGTTGCTTGATCCATCAAGCCTATCTTCCACCAAGGTTATGTTCCTCATGGTTTGCAGATTCTTTCACAAACCCTTAGCAACTAAGCTAGGAAACCTAACGGCTAGGCTAGGCTAGAACCCTTAGGTTTCGTTGGACTTATGACTACCAACAATAAGCCTTTAGAAGTCAAAAGAACACTGGTGACCTGAAAAATCCTCCGATGAGATGCAGAAAAAACTATCAAACTGAAATTCTGCACAAAATTGCAGAACCCTAGAAACCCTAGGGCCAAAAATCCAAAATTCTTGGAATTGCACTCTGAGAGTCTCTAGAGGTGCGCTGAAGGAGGCTGTACACGCCTATGTCGAATTTAGCCCCAACGTTTAAGTGTAGGGTCTTGAAACAACCAAAAAGGAGAGGGTTGTACCTTTTTCTGGAAAACCTAGGAGGGTCGTACGGATTGCAAAAAAAAAGGCCAGCTAGCTTTGAAAGCTTGTGCAATGTTTCTTTCAAGTCCTATGCTCTGATACCATGTTGAATTTTGACTATGCTAGGCTCAAGCATGAGGTTTATTTAATTTTTGCATGTACTTGCACCATAAACAAATGCAGCTACACCATACACAAGTGTTGCAATAACCAAGATCACAAGAAGAATTACCATGCACAAGAACACAAGAAATATCCTGGGAAACCCTTCTACTCAAGGGAAGAAAACCCAGCAATCATTTGCTATATTCTCAAGAGAAGATCCCCCAACCATAAACCCTAGATGCACACAAGAGGGTGCTTCTACAACCTTGAAACTAGCGCCTAAGAGAGGTGCACACTTCAACCTTAACGGTAGATCTGAAATATCCAAATGACAAGTGACAAGTGTGAGAGTGTGTGTTTCCTCAATGGGGAAATCACCTCTATTTATACTAGACCAGACAGAGCAATAGGTGTGTCTATTGGCACAATAGGGCCAACCTCAATCACTCAGAAATATAATTATTTATTACAATAAACATTAATTATCTTTCACATATGGTGGGGCCGACTTGTACCCTTTACATCACAATTAGGGTTACAAGTAAATCTTACACTCAGACAATATAGCAAGGGATCCACACGTCCACTAGTGCTCAGCCACTAAGGACACGTCCACTTAGGGTCAGCCACAGGGACATCATACTCAACAAATCTCTATCTCAACTGAGTCCACAGGTTAATCATCTGGAGTACCATCTCAAGCCTGACTCAACTGATTCCACGGGAGTACAAAGGCAAGAGACCACACATCGACTCAACTCTCACAGACGAGATCGATACACCCATCACATGGGCACACCCAACAGTGGGGCACGACTCAACTCAGTCTAGAGGAGAACGATACACCCATCATATGGGCATACCCAAAACTGGCTCTCTAATAGGTCGACTCAACTCAGTCACAGAGGAGAACGTATCCTAGAGAATGTCACACAAAGTTGCAATCATCAACACTCCTTCTCAGCTAGGGAGGCATTCTCCACCAGGCCAAGTTTCTCACAGAAGTACTCGAACTTCGTCCTGGCAAGCGGTTTGGTGAAGACATCTGCAATCTGCTCATGTGTAGAAAGGTATTGCACGTGTACTTCTTTCCTTTGCACCATATCTCTGATATAATGGTATTTGATCTCAACGTGTTTCGATTTATCGTGAAACACAAGGTTCTTCGAGAGCTTCACACAGCTCTGGTTATCACAATGAATAATGGTAGAATCCATCTCATGATCAAATAAATCTGCAAGGAGCTTGCGAAGCCAGACTGCTTCGCTGGCTGCCACACTCAATGCTATATACTCTACTTCTGCGGTACTCAAAGCCACAAAGCTTTGTTTCCTACTGCACTAGGAAACCATGGCAGACCCCAAGGTAAAACAACAATGAGATGTGCTTTTCCGATCCACTGCGCTCCCTGCCCAATCTGCATCGGCATATACCTACAATCTCATGTCTACAGCGAAGGCATATCTCAAGCCATATCCAACTGTGCCTAGTAGATATCTCAATACATGCTTCGTTGTTATCCAGTGAGTCTGTCTCCGTTGACTCATAAACTAACTAGTACATTCATTGCATAGCATATATCAGGTCTAGTGTTAACCAGATACATCAATGATCCAATCAATTGTCGGTAAAGATGTGGATCAATCTCCCCTGAATCAGTAGAAGCCTCGTTTATTTTCTTCAGATCCATCACCATCGGTGTAGGCATGGATTTGCAGTCTATCATACCGAATTTCTTCAATATCTCCACTGTATATTTTCCTTGACTAAGAAAAATCTCATCAGTCCTCTGCCATACTTCTAGTCCCAAGAAGTAGTGCATCATACCCAGATCCTTCATCTCGAATTTAAGTCAATGCACGTTTGCATTCAGCAATAAGTCTTTCTGAACCGATGAGGAATAAGTCATCAACGTACAGGACCAAGACCATGCACTTGTCACCAAGAATGTGAAAATATAGGTTTTGATCAACAACACTCTTGTTGAAGCCCAAACTCATCAAGAATCCATCGATTTGCTTGTACCAAGCACGAGGTGCCTGTTTTAGTCCATACAAGGCTTTCTTCAATCTACACACATGAGATTTATGTTCATGTATCACAAATCCTTCTGGCTGCTCGATGTAAACCTCTTCCTCAATCTCACCATTGAGAAAAGTTGTCTTTACATCCATTTGATGTAGTTTCCAACCCATGGATGCAGCTATTGCAATGATAGTGCAGATGGAACTGTATCGAGCTACAGGAGCAAACGTCTCCTCATAATCAACTCCCTCCACCTGGGAGAATCCTCTGCTTGATCTTATAGATCCATGCTTCCATCAGTTCCATGCTTGATCTTATAGATCCACTTGGAAGTCACCACAGACTTCCCTTCTGGTCTCGGAACAATATCCCATACATCATTCTTCATGATGGACTTACACTCTTCTGTCATGGCATCTTGCCATACCTGATGACATGTTGCTTCTTCATGACAAGAAGGCTCAGTATCAATGATGTGGCTCATGGTTGAAACATAGCTCGAAAATCTATGTGGTCTCTTGCTCTCTCGGAATGTGACTTGAGGAGTTGCATGTTCCTCTGCCTTCTGCAGAGTCTGTCGAGCCTAGGCAGGCCTTTTATGGCCTACAGCAATGTCTCTGGGAACATCAACTGGAGCAACTGGATCAACTGGATCAATGGTTGTCTCCCTCTGAATTGCTAATGGGGGAGAAGGTATTGTCTCGTTGTTCTTCTCAAATAGTTCGACTCCCTCTGAAGTCAAAAGGATAAACATATGTCCTGGAGGAATTGTGACATCTTCATTTTCCTGTGTTGTTGTCCTAGGGACATGCCATGTCTTCTCAGGTCCTCTACTACCTCTACAGTACTTTGTTGGGCTTTCGTACTAGGATAATAACCAAGATGGCCTCTCGTAGGGATAACAACCAAAATGGCCACCTATACTAGGATAATAACCAACCAAAAAAAAATTGGACTCTCATACCAGGGATAATGGTCCAAGTTATGAGGGCTCCCATACCAGGGATAATACCTTTCATTATCAAAATGCAAGCAACTACAGGGTAATGATGAAATCAAATAAGGAATGTAGTAGAAAACTTACCTTAGTCTATAGTCATGCTCAATATTGCTTTTGGTCCTCCTGAGAAAGCTTAGAAGAAGAAAGCCTCATCTTTCATGTCTTCATCTTTCTGAGGTGGTTCTGGATCAACATCAGCAGTGGAGGCATGTTGTCTTCCTCTCTTCCTGGTAGGACAATTTATCATAATGTGTCCATACTTGTCACATCTGAAACACTGGATCTTTGATTTGTCTTTTCTATGATCATGACCTGAAGTTGATGAGGTCTTCTCGCTTTTTAATGCTTGACTGAAGCTTCTTCTATTTCTTCCTCCTTTCTTTGTATGAAAGGCAAGAGCATGATTGACATCATGAGGGGAGTCTTTCACTCCTCTAGCTACAAGTCTGATTTCTTTCTGGGTACAATCTGTCCATAGACGATCAAAAGTAGGTAGTTCTGCTCTACCACTGATACTTTGAATAAATGATTCCCAATGTCTTGGAAGAGCATTGAGAGTGGTCAAGACAAGTTCTCTGTCTGATATGATTTCTCCAATGGCACCTAGTTGATCTCTGATCTCTGAAATCTTCATGAAGAAGGTAGCAACGATGTCATCTTTTGTCATCTTGATATTTTGAAGCTGGCTTTTTAATGTAAGAGCTCTGACGATGTTGTTACTCTCAAACATATTCTTCAATGCTTCATACATCTCATGAGTTGTCTTTAGGTTGGGATGATCTCTTACTAAATAGATGACTATCTTCCTTGCCTTGACGTCATCTTCCTTCCATTCTTCTTTCTCTTCATCGGTAGTTGTTTCTGGTAGAGCCTTTTGTATCACTCAATAGGTCATCCTCTTCAAGAGTGATCTGAAGTCTTGACTTCCAGGAACTGAAGTTGCTTGATCCATCAAGTCTATCTTCCACCAAGGTTCTGTGGTTTGCAGATTCTTGCACAAACCCTTAGCAACTAGGCTAGGGGTGAGGCTCTTCTCATGGGACTATGAAGCACGAACTGTTTTGTGTGACATATGACAACCAACTCATGAGTGGGAAAACGAAAATCGAAAAGCATGGAGAGTGTTATGTATGGATTGGGATATGGACACGCTACACCTTTCAAAACCCCAAGTAATACAACTCAACCCAAAAGTGACAACACTTATCTAGAAGATGATGATGATCAACAAGGTGAAACGAGGCAAAAGGCACAAATTTAGAGCATCATAATCCATTATCCAACTCAATCGATGATCATGACCTTCATGACAAGTATATAAGGCATTAACACTCAATATGAAGCAATGAAATAATGCACCGCATGTATGTAAAGCACCATAATCATCAAATGTGAGTGCGTTGAGCAAATGTGGGAAGCATCTTTGATCAATTGTTTGTAGAGAACCATGGATCTCGTCTATGGAACTGATCTCTGTGATAAGGATCACATGAGAAAAATCTCATCTAGTTACCCCTAGATGTTGAGGGTAACACTCCATACTCAGACAACGACAAAATCTTCTTTCACACGAAACACCATACTACAATAAACAAACTTGTTTTCCATCACTGCTAGCAATGCATCAAAGCAATCAGTTGACCAACGGTCACTCATACTTCTGTCACGAACTCCAGCTAGGGAAAGCAATCGCCCACAATCCTCTCTTTGTATCAAATCATAGTAAGAGATATCTAGCTTAACAAATTCGACTAAGGAAAGACAACACCAACAAACAGAACAGGTTAGGATTGAGGGCACCACACAAACACTCCAAATCTTGCCACAATCATAGAAATAATACTAGGCGCACCACATCATGCTACCACACCACAAATAGGATCACAACTTCATTAGAACCACTAGCTCCATTTGGAACTCATCTCACTTTTTGCAAACCCTTGATCCATAACCTAGAGCTATAATACCATGTTACAACATAGGGAAAATAGCAAACGTGGGAATTGTTTTCGCACAATCTGTACTTGCCCAAAGCCCAAGGTAAGTAAGGGAGATTGGCATAACAAACAGGATATCCTATCGTTGTCAGCTTAACAGGAAATCCCCACTTTCTAGGGATAGGCAAGGGCTACCCCAGGGGAGGCGTCTCCGGTAACCTAAAGGGCTGGAAGATTAGGGTTATGTTCAAGACAAAATTCCCCCCACATTGGTTACCAACGTCACTAAATCTGTGTCTAAAAAAATGAGGTTAATGAAGTGCTTGATGTACCTGCCCAGAACCAGACAATATACAATAATTCCAAACACAAATATGATAATAACACCTCAGTAGACAAAGGATAGTGACAATAAGTACTAGCTGATATAAAATTGCAGCAGTTAATAAGTTTACAACAGCAATTGATAAAATGTAACAGCTGCAGCGAATACTCCTCAAAAAAGCTTGAAAAGACAATGAAAAGATGGCAATGACTAAGTAGAATGATAATAACTTGTCATAAGCAATTTCTGAAATGATTAGCTAGCAATTAATGTTGAGTATGCAGAAAATTTGTTGCAATTAGATAATT
This sequence comes from Picea glauca, assembly GCA_000966675.3. NCBI lineage: Eukaryota > Viridiplantae > Streptophyta > Pinopsida > Pinales > Pinaceae > Picea > Picea glauca. The sequence continues at coordinate 365,948 of JZKD02S1672933.1, read as the reverse complement.
GTAGCAAACATTTATAACAGCAGCAAATAAGTTAGTGATCTAGGCTAAACTAGGGTTAGAGATAATTAGTAAAAGCTTAGAAGGCTAGTGTTTAAGTGTTTGATCAATCCTTCAACAAGAGAAAGGCAAGAATTAGTGCCTTCTAGGGCTTATGGAGTCAAAGTGGATGGCTTCTTCTATGGCTGCAAATCAATTTGATAATGCACAAGAGTCTAAGAGGGAAAATCCATAGGAGAAGTAGTAACTTAAGTCCCCCTATGCATTGACCTCAAGAGACAAGATGCTAGGGTGTAGGCAATTCTAGGCCCTAACACCTTGCTCTCCTTAGGCTTCTTATGGAGTAAAACTTATGCAAAGATTGTTGATGATTGCAGCGTCGTGTGACATTCTCCAGGTCATTCCTGGACTGAGTTGAGTCAATATGTGAGAGGGCCCATGTGATGGGTGTGTCGTTCTCCTCTGGACTGAGTTGAGATGATGTGTGCCCACATGTTGGGTGTGCCCATGTGATGGGTGTGTGTCAGGCTCTGGATTGAGTTGTTATGACGTGTGGTCTCTTGTCTACTCCTCTCGACTGAGTTGAGATGACTTGAGATGGTCTCCTACCTTGTACTCCTTTGGACTGAGTTGAGTCGGCTTGAGATGGTCTCCTTCCTTGTACTCCTATGGACTTAGTTGAGTCGGCTTGAGATGGCTCTTCAGATGGTACTCCTGTGGACTCAATTGAGTGATCTATTGAGAGTGACGTCCCTGTGACTGAGCACAAGTGGATGTGTCCCTAGTGGTTGAGCACTAGAGGATGTGTGGATCCCTTGCTATATTGTCAGAGAGTAAGTTTACTTGTAACCCTAATTATGTTGTAAAGGGTACAAGTCGGCCCCACCATGTGAAAGATAATTAATATTGTGTAATTATTAATTATATTTTTAAGTTGTACAAGTCGGCCCTATTGTGCCAATAGACACATCATTTGATGTGATAAGTTTTGTATAAATAAGAGTAGATCCCCATTGTGGATCACACTCACTTGTTATCTCATAATTTCAGAACTTGAGGTCTGAAATTATAAGGACTGCAGCTCCCACTTTTCTAGGTGATGGTCTTTCTCAGTCATAGCAGCACCCTCTTGTGTGCTAGTGTTTGGTGGTGGATGGAGGATCTTCTCTTGGCAATATAGTAATGGGATTGTTGGGTTTTTTCCCTTGGTTGAGAAGGGTTTTCCCAGGATACTTCTTCTGTTCTTTTGCATGGTTATTCTTCTTGTGATCTTGGTTTACTGTAGCAAATGTATTGTTGCAGTGTGTATAGTTCAAGTAATGCTAAACAGAATTAAACTACATCTGCATGTGCTTAACCATCAAAAAACTTAACAAAGATAACTAAGTCAAAATCCTTATAGTGCTAGCAATTTAGGGCTCTAGGGTTTCACGAGTTACTAGATCAATTCAATGAAAAGCTTGGCAAATAGAAAGTAAGAAAGTAGAAATTTAAGTTTCTTACTTCAAACATTAAGTATACCATGCAATTTCATAATCTTATATGAGCAAATAAAACCATACACAAACCATTCAATATATGACAAAAAATGCAGATTTTACTTACTTGCACCAAGAATAATCATGAAAATACCATGTAAGATCACCATAAAAACTTCCAAGATTGATCCAAGTTGCAAAAATAGCCTTATACAAGAGTGCACCTCACAATTTCAGCCAATAGCCCTCAATAAGGCACAAATTTCAGACCTCTTCTCTTGTGTGAGAAGTTGTGATCCTAAAAATGAATGTACTTTATGCTTATTTATACAAAACTTTGACCTTTAATTAATTTTAGGTCAAAAATAAGGTCGACCTTGCCAATTTACAATAAAATTCAATTTTGACATAATAAAATTTAATTACCATCTAAAGACACCTCCAAGGGTGACGTCATGCCCTTCTAGGGTGACGTTGAGGCCTAAAGGTGGAACGTTGAGCCTAAAATGTAGGGCGCTTGGCCTCCAAAGGCCCTAGATGATGGCCACACGCACGACCAAGCTCATAAATGCCTCCAAAATGAACACCCTACCTCTGGATGACGTCTTGGATCATGATGGTGACGTCCAAGGCCCTCAAGGGCCAACGTCCATGCGGAAGATCAAGGTCCCCATGGGTCTAGGCCTACTAGGGTGCCTCCAAAGGCAACGTCCTTTTTCCCGGTGCAAATCTTCAATTTCTTCTTGCCCCTGGCTTGGGTTGCGGCATCCATCTTTGGGCTTTAAGACCCCATGAATGTTCGAGCTTATCATTCCCTCAAGTGTACCTATCCATCGGGCAAGGTCCTACAGCAACAAGAAGTACGCCCTCCGGGGGTTCATAAGTCACAGGGCTCATAGTATGTAAATCACATCCAATAATTAAATTACCCAAACATGTGCATCAAACCCCCCTTAACCCAGACAAATGCTCAAAGACGTTATGCAACTTGACAAGTTAGGTTTGGAGAAGGTCTCAGGGTGTCCTATTGGACTAATCTCTCTTAAGTTTGGGGTGTTTCCCAGATGGGATCTAATCCAAGTCCTGTAAGTGTATGAGGTGGCATAGGGTAAGTATTTGGGCATGGGGTGCATGTAATAACAAGGAAATGTAAAGTCTTACTTGTGGGTGCCTTTGTAGAGGGCGAGTTGCACCTTGTCATAAATGTAATTGTTTCCTAGCCCGTTCATTGCCTTTTATTCTTAGCTATATTTCTTTTGATCTTTTGCTTTTTTGCTTCGAGGTAAAAGTTGAGGGCCATTGTCCTGGCTTGTTGACCGGAGGTGATAGCGTTATCCACAAACATTTCACGTAAATGAGAAGGTTGGCTCGTGATGAGACCCTCTTTCTCTTGGCTATTGCCACCAAGAGCCACTACCTTGGTTTGGTGACCATATAGGTGGTAGTGTCATACCGCTACATGCCCATGGTCATAATAGGTCGGCTCGTGATGAGACCTCCTATCCATCAACTAATACCTTGAGTGTTTATGTATCTTATGGGTCCCCTTTTCTTACTAAGAATCTTTTTACTGGTTTCTCAGGGATCCCTGGGCAAAGCATCTCAAAGGTTTTTTTTCAAAATTTGGCTTTTAACTCTTGCCAGCTATTTTTACACTCTTGGCCTTTAGCCCCTTTCTTCCTGTTAAGTTTTTGGTGGTTAAGCTGATGCATGTATAGTTTATTTCAATTTAGCATTAACTGGACCATAACTACTGCAGCAACAACACACAAGCTGCAGTAAACCAAGATCACAAGAAGAATAACCATGCACAAGAACACAAGAAGAATCCTGGGAAAACCCTTCTCAAACAAGGGAAAAAACGAACAATCCTTTTCTATACTGCCAAGGGAAGATCCACCATCCACCACCAAACCTAGCACACAAAAGGGTGTTGCTATGACTGAGAAACTTAGCTCCTAGAGAACTGCGAATTACAGTCTTCATAATTTCAGACCTCAACTTCTGAAATTATGACATGACGAGTGTAATCCACAATGGGGATTCACTATTTATTTATACAAAACCTATCACATCAAATGATGTGTCTATTGGCACAATAGGACCGACCTGTACAACTTAATAATATAATTAATAATTACACAATATTAATTATCTTTCACATGGTAGGGTCGACTTGTACCCTTTACATCACAAATTAGGGTTACAAGTAAATCTTACTCTTAGACAATATAGCAAGGATCTCACACATCCACTAGTGCTCAGCCACTAGGGGCACGTCCACCTATGCTCAGCCAAAGGGACATCATACTCCACAAATCACTCAATTGAGTCCACAGGAGTACCATCTGGAGTACCATCTCAAGCCGACACAACTAAGTCCATAGGCGTACAAGGCAGGAGACCATCTCAAGCTGACTCAACTCAGTCCAGAGGAGTACAAGGCAGGAGACCATCTCGAGTCATCTCAACTCAATCCAGAGGAGTAGACAAGAGACCACACGTCATAACAACTCCGTACAGACTCTGACGCATACCCATCATATGGGCACACCCAACACGTGAGCACACATCGTCTCAACTTAGTCCAGAGGATAAAGACACACCCATCACATGGGCCCTCTCACAGATCGACTCAACTCGTTCCAGAGGAGAAAGACCTGGAGAATGTCACACGACGCTCTAATTATCAACACTCCCTCTCAGCTAGGGAGGCATTCTCCACAGGGCCAAGTCTCTCACGGAAGTACTCGAACTTCGTCCTGGCAAGTGGTTTGGTGAAGACATCTGCAACTTGCTCGTGTGTAGAAAGGTATTGCACATGTACTGCTTTCCTCTGCACCATATCTCTTATATAATGGTATTTGATCTCAATGTGTTTTGATTTATCGTGAAACACAGGATTCTCTGAGAGCTTCACACATCTTTGGTTATCGCAATGGATAAAAGTGGAATTCATCTCATGACCAAATAAATCTGCAAGGAGCTTGCGAAGCCACACTACTTCGTGGAGAGCCACACATAACGCTATGTACTTTGCTTCTGCGGTACTCAAAGCCACATAGCTATGTTTCCTACTGCACCAGGAAACCATGGCAGATCACAAAGTAAAACAACAACCGAATGTGCTCTTCCGGTCCACTGCGCTCCATGCCCTGTCTGCATTGGAATATCCCTGCAATCTCATGTCTACACTGGAGGCATATCTCAAGCCATAACCTACTATGCCTTGTAGATATCTCGATTCTCAACACATGCTTCGCTGCGATCAAATGTGTCTGTCTCGGCTGACTCATGAACTAGCTGAGTACATTCACTGCATAGCATATATCAGGTCTGGTGTTGACCAGATACATCAATGATCCAATCAGTTGTCTATAAAGATGTGGATCAATATCGCCTGAATCGGAAGAAGCCTCATTCATCTTCTTCAAGTTCATCACCATCAGTGTAGGCATGGATTTGCATTCCATCATCCCAAATATCTCCACCGTATATTTTCCTTGATTCAGGAAAATCTCATCAGTCCTCTGCCATACCTCTGTCCAATAAGTAGTACATCATACCACGTTCCTTCACCTCAAATTTAAAAGCCAGTGCACGCTTGCATTCAACAACAAGGCTTTCTGAATCGGTGAGGAATAAGTTATCACATATCGGACCAAAATCAGGCACTCATCACCAACAATGTGATAGGATAGGTTGGGATCCATCAATCTTCTCGCATGAGGTGCCTGCTTTAGTCCATACAGGGCTTTCTTCAACCTGCACACATGAGACTCCTTCTCATGTATCACGAATCCAACCGACTACTCAATGTAAACATCTTCCTCAATCTCACCATTGAGAAAGGCTTGTCTTTACATCCATCAGATGTAGTCTCCAACACATGGATGCAACAAGAGCAATAATCGTACGGATGGAAGTGTATCGGGCAACAGGAGGAAATGTCTCCTCATAATCTATTCCCTCTACCTAAGAGAATCCTCTAGCCACAAATCTCGCTTTGTACTTCTCGACACTTCCATCAGCAGCATGTTCGATCTTATAGATCCACTTGGAAGTCACTACAGACTTCCCTTTCGGTCTCGAAACAATATCCCACACATCATTCTTCAAGATGGACTGATACTCTTCCGTCATGGCATCTTGCCAAAACTTTTGTCCTACTACTTCTCCATGACAAGAAGGTTCAATATCAATGATGTGGCTCATAGCTGGAACATAGCTCGAAAATCTATGTGGTCTCTTTCTCGAAATGTATCACAAGGAGCTGCATGTCCCTCTACCTCTAGCAGAGTCTGTCGATCCCATGTAGGCCTCTCCCGGCCTACTGCCATATCTCTGGGAATCATCAGTTGGAGCTACAGGATCAGCGCGATCAACTGGATCAATAATTGTCTCCCTCTGAACTGTTGAAGGGGGAGAAGGTACTATCTCTTCCTTCTTCTCAAACAGTTTGACTCCCTCTGAGTCAAGCGACTCCCTTTGAAGTCTAAAGGATAGACATCTTCATTTTCCGATGTTGCTAACCTGGAGACATCCCATGTCTTTTCAGGTCCTCTACTGCCTCTACAATACTTTGTTGGCCTCCCTTACTAGGGTAATAACCAAGATGACCTCCTGTCGAGATAACAATCAAAATGGCCTCCTGTACTAGGATAATAACCAACCAAAAAAAAATTGGACTCCCGTACCAGGGATCATGGCCCTTCAATAATGAAATAAAAAAATTTAGCCTCCCATCGGGATAACAACCAAAATGGCCTCCTGTACTAGAATAATAACCAAGATGGCCTCTCGAAGGGATAACAACCAAAATGGCCTCCTGTATTAGAATAATAACCAAGATGGCCTCCCGAAGGGATAATGACCAACCAAACAAAAAATTTGGACTCCCGCACCAGGGATAATGGTCCAAGTCATGAGGGCTCCCACACCAGGGATAATACCCTTCTTTATCAAAAGCAAACTACTACAGAGTAATGATAAAATCAATTAAGGAAAGTAGTACAAGACTTACCTTAGTCTGCAATCATGCTCAATCTTGCTTTTGGTTTCCCCGAGAAGACTGAGATAGAGAAGAACTCCTCGTCGTTCTTGCTTGCATTCCTTGACTTCTTTTGAGGTGGCTAATGTTGCTTCCCTTCCACATCACTAGTTGCAAGCCTGGTCTCATAGTGACAAGGGCTTGAACCCTTTCACATCACTAGCTGCAAGTCTAGTCTCCTAGTTACAAGGGCTGCAAGTCTAGTCTCCTCACTAGAGCATGAATAAGATGCATTTATGGCACACACTCAAAAATTCACGTCAAGGTGTACAATCTGCAACATACCTCTCACATGAACTATCTTCAAGTGTTGATTTTTCTTAGTGTTTTCTCACCCTGCAATTTACCCCAATCCCGGTTTCAATCACACCTTATCACTCCAAAATGTTTAATGCCTTTTTCCCAATATTAATGAAATTTGCAAACATTAATATGCATTAAATTTCGAAATGAAATTTTGACTGAAACACGTGAAATAAATAATCTTTTCTATGGCTGTCTTAAAACTCAGAAAATATATCAGCAAGCACACATTTAATGACACAATAGATTTTTGGTCAAATCGACCCTGGAAAAACCCCAGTGTG
>JZKD02S1672933.1:340826-353189 GCA_000966675.3 Picea glauca | reverse complement strand
ATAGAAACCCTTCTCCTGTTCTTGCTCTCTCTCAATCTCTCAATCTCTCCAAGAAAGAATGAATGCTCATTTGGCCTTTTTCCTCCTTTAGAATCCCTAAGTGACGGTTAGGTTTTCCTTTTTGATCCAAGGGCTCACATTGCCCAAGATCAATGGTGAGAATTAAATGCTCCATTAAATACACTTTATTTAATTTCACTCACCCAACTTAAATAAAAACCCACTTGGTGCTTTAAGTTCCTAAGTCACTTTTCATTTTATAATTTAAAGTTCACTTTACCACGTATAAAGTGACTTTATGAAAAAGACCCACTTTTAAGTTGTGGACCACATCCCTAGGTAAAAGTTTAAAAAACCCATAGGAACCACTTGTCCAAGGTACAAATCTTCATTAAAATTCAACATCAAGCTCTCATCATTCTGGACAGTACTTCAAGTTTGATATTTTGACAAATGGATGGCACATCTATTTCTACTCTTCATCAATTTTCTGTCATTTCTGTCTTTTTGGATGGCTGTAGGTAGTATAGCCCTCAGAAATAGCCTTAGAACAGGCCACAAAAAAACCGTCTTTAATTTTGCTTCAATATGCCCATAAGGACAGACTTCAACCTCAGCCTTATACCCTTAGCAAACTTGGATCTTTGCTCAAATACTACCTCAGAAAACACTTTTAAAAACTGCCTTATCCTTGTTGCTGTTCCACACAGTCTAGGGTCTTAGTATTAGTACTCAGCACAGGCCTGAAACTCAGCCGTATCACTTGTTCAAATCTGCACACAAAACTGATATAAAATTCACCTTCAACAGCCTCAGACTTGTGCCTTATCTTTGCCGCAGAATAGGCCTTAGATCAGCTTCAGAAATTCGGCCTTGCTGCCTCAGGTAACTTGCGCTTACAGCCTCAGATCTCTTTAATTCGCTGCCTCAGAAGTCACTTCAAGACTGCCTGAGATCAGCTTCAGAAAATGTTATAAGACTGCTTCAGAACAGTCTTCAAAACTGGCCTCAATATGCCCAGAAAAGTTGCCTTATCCTTGCTGTACCAGTACCTTTTCTCAGCCCATTACCCACTTGTTATATGTTGCTGTCACAATGCTGTTGCAGCCTCACCCTTGGCTGTAATACTTCCTGTACCAGCGGTTACAGCCTCAAAATACTGCCCAGCAGTCCTGCGGCTGATGTCCCTTAGCATGCCAAGACTCTTCTTCTTGCTGGCAGCCTCCTCTCAGCAGGCCGGGCCCTTAACCTTGCTGCTGCTACCCTTTTCCAGCTTCCTTCAAGCTGGCCGAGCCATGTGGCAGCCTATCTAGGGCCTGCTGCCAGCCTTAAATCTCATCACAGGGTTTAGTAGGAGGTACAGCCCTCTCTTTATATCAGCGGCAGGGTTTAGTAGCCCTAAAACTCCCACGGCCTGCCTTCTCTTCAAGTCTGCTCTGATACCATGTTAAGTTTTTGATGGTTAAGCTGATGCATATATAGTTTATTTCAATTTAGCATTAACTGAACCATAACTACTGCAGCAACAATACACAAGCTGCAGTAAACCAAGATCGCAAAAAGAATAACCATGCATAAGAACACAAGAAGTATCCTGGGAAAACCCTTCTCAAACAAGGGAAAAACCCAACAATCCTTTGCTATACCGCCAAGAAAAGATCCACCATCCACCACCAAACCTAGCACACAAAAGGGTGCTGCTATGATTGAGAAACTGAGCTCCTAGAGAACTGCGAATTACAGTCCTCATAATTTCAGACCTCAACTTCTGAAATTATGACATGACAAGTGAGTGTAATCCACAATGGGGATTCACTCTTTATTTATACAAAACCTATCACATCAAATGATGTGTCTATTGGCACAATAGGGCTGACCTGTACAACTTAATAATATAATTAATAATTACACAATATTAATTATCTTTCACATGGTGGGGCCGACTTGTACCCTTTACATCACAAATTAGGGTTAGAAGTAAATCTTACTCTTAGACAATATAAAGAGGATCTCACACGTCCACTAGGGACACGTCCACCTGTGCTCAACCACAGGGACATCATACTCAACAGATCACTCAACTAAGTCCACGGGAGTACGATCTGGAGGACCATCTCAAGCCGACTCAACTAAGTCCATACGAGTACAAAGCAGGAGACCATCTCAAGCCGCGACTCAACTCAATCTAGAGGAGTACAAAGCAGGAGACCATCTCAAGTCATCTCAACTCAGTCCAGAGGAGTAGACAAAAGACCACACATCATAACAACTCCATCCAAAGTCTGACGCACACCCATCACATGGGCACACATCGTCTCAACTCAGTCGAGAGAAGAACGACACACCCATCACATGGGCCCTCTCACAGATCGACTCAACTCAATCCAGAGGAGAATGACTTGGAGAATGTCACACGACGCTGGAATCATCAACACTTCCCACAAGGTAAGATACAACCCTTCCAAGTGTAGCTAGTCCCAATACCCAAACAAGGATAGGGGAAATGGAAGGAATAAAGATGGAAAGTGGCAAGTATGGAGGGGACGGACTATGACTTTTCACAGACCCACCCAGTAGCAACCCATCCTAAAGGGAAATCAGCTTACTAGGGCACCATGTTACCCTTCCAGATATGAACGAGACAAAGAGCACAATTTCCAAGCAAACGTCATGAAATGAAGAAGGATTCAATACAACATATTCAAGTGCTTCAAAGATCAAAGTGATACATACCATGATACCCAGACTCATTACCTCATGGAGCAAGACCTACTGCTACATCAGGACCAGGCCGGTGGGATGGATATTGCTGCTAGTGATAAATGGAATGCACTGAAGAAAAGAGGGGCCATGCTCAATTCGTCTAGCTCTCGGTACTGCATGTCTAGAACCTGTGGGCCTCGAGACGTGATCTCCTTAGTTATCCCTAGGCTAGGGGATAACAAGAACAATGAATCCAAGATGGAGCAGTGGTATCAAAAGACACCGATACAACACTTAAAGACAATGGTGAACATAATTCACTATCTCTACATATTTATTGATAGACCGGTCCATGAGATCGTCTATATATAGGTTAAGGTATACAACCAAAACCCCCAAAGAATGGGACCACACCCCATAATCGTCCATATAATAAAGATCTAAATGATCAAAGAGGACTCTTTAGCTCGATCAACTCCCTCTCTTAGTCTAATACACATGTCCGACAAAGTGAGTTTATCATGGAACCTTTCCAACACAAAGTTAAAGGCATTACTAACCATTCATGCAAAGCTTGCCTTTTCTTCAAGGTTGTCTTTCAAGTGTCTTCTTCCTTAATACAAACATGTTGATATCCATATTTAAGATCTAGCTTGGTAAGTACCTCGCAGCTATAGTTGAAATCATTGATCATGGCTAAGGAGCACCAATACTTGAGAGTCATTTTGTTGAGAGCTCTGTCATTCACACACATTCTCCAAGTCGCGTCCTTCTTTGGTACTAAATGAACAAGGGAACCACATGGTGAGGTACTTGATCTAATGACTCCTTGCTCCAACAATTACTATAGCCTCCAACATTTTCTTTAGTGTGTCATCAATGTTCAATGGTTATAACAATTGTTAGGATCCTAACAAACATGTGCAATGGTGGTAGTCTTCTTATTTTTCCCTATTCCCTCTTATTTCTACCCTTATTGGAAGCTCCCTACAAGTCAAAGTGCTTCGAACCACTTGGTTGCCCCTTTTCCTTGTTAAATCCAGTTACTTGGCCAACACACGGACCTCCTCTATGGTCTTAGGCTTGAATACCATAACTTTGCTCATTATGTGACCATGACGACCACCCAGGTACTTGATAACCATGTCCAGATTCTTGAGAGTGATCCCCAACTAAATGGATTGCTTCCAAAACTCCGTAGTGTACTCTTGTAAACTATTGTTTCCTCTACATGTAGTAGCGACTGAATCCTCTAGTCCTCTTCATACCTGATAGGGTAAAACTAGGACTTGAGGTTTTTTAATACCTCCCAATTAGTTACCAATGGGTCTCCCTCCAGGATAAGCGTCTTGGTGTAGTTTTCCCACCAAGTTTGTGCACGACCTTCTAACTTCAGTCTAGCAAAAGTTGTTTTATACATCTCTCGTACATTATCCACACTAAATTAGACTTCTAATTTCCGCAACCAATGATTCAACAATTATGTGTACCTCACTTTCGTAGGGCTTGATATCAAACCTTGCTTCCATCTTAGATAGGGGTTGAGAAGATTAGTTCCTAGAGTTCCCTTTTTTGAACTTTAGTTCTTCCTTCGCTTCCCTCGGCTCCTCGTGACCTTCTAGTTTCTCATAAGAGTCAAGATGCTCCGAAAAAGGACCAATCTTTTTCTCAAGAGATGCCATTAGTAAGGCCATACCTAAAAATGTCATCTACTTGAGATTCCAAGCTTTCAAATCTTAAATCACCTTCATCACCCAATTTTTCCCTGTGATCATTTGCCATGTCTAAATCTTGTGGCTACTTTTTACCCTTCTTGGGTCGATCTCTAGATCCATAAGGTGCATCTGTTATGAACCAAATGCTTAAGATATCATAATAAACCAAAGTACACACAATGTACACAAGATATGAGCATGGAGTTGTTAACCCCTAGATTTTCATCATTGAAAATCTTGGGAGTTAAGAACCAGCATGCATTATTTTGGCTAGAATTATGAGATTCTCCCAAAGTCTAGCACTTGTTTTGAGCAAGAGGTTGGTTCCCATCAGAGACATGTATATGATCGGTACATGGTTGTTTTGTTCTAAGTTAGAGTTAGCTTGGTTTCCCATGCATTTTTGAGAGAGATGTCTACATACATAAAGTGTTACTACTTTTTAGGAGACACGGTTTGAGAGGGTTTCCAGACAGTTTGGAGCAGTTCTGAGCATACAAGGATGGTCCTTGTATGATTCTAGGCCCAATAGCACTTTTCCGGGCGACATGCAAGAACTTTCTATTTTTAGCAGTTTGATCTCCAGGACCCAGATTCAAATTTTGAGCACATATTGTTGATCCTTGAGACACTCCGAGTCTTTTGGACCTCTTCCGAGATTATTTTTCATAGATTTATAATTTTAGCAGGTTGAGCACCAAGGCTCGCATGTCGATTTTGATTGCGGATTCGGATTCGGATTCCTTTCGAAAAATCGAATCCAATGAGTATAATCTCATGGACATGCGGGGGATTTTTATTTTTAGCAGTGGACACATGGTGGTGGTCTCCTAGTCATCCCTAGCATTTTTGGAGAGTTTGGGTCAATTTTGACAAGTTTTAAATTTTCGGGACCGAATGGCTATTTTTCGAAATTTCTATTTTTAGCAATCATCGTCATCTCCAGCAATGACAAGTGGCAAGCTCAAATTCTGACATGCAGTAGTGTTTCAATGTGATGTGGCATCTACATGGCATCATTGGACCAAGGGTGCATTTTCCAAGGATCATGCATTAAATGAGAATTAATTAAGCTAAAAAGGTGGGGCGCATGGGTGAGGTGGCATTTCCAGGTAGAAAGTTTAGCCAATCAAGGCTAACGTTTTCCACTAACTTATCCTCACTTTCTATTTTCTCACTTTCCATGCATTGGTTTCTCAAAATTCGCCTTAAATAGCTCTTAAACGTAAATTTCCTAAATTTTAGGAAATTCCCTAAAAAATAGGGCGAATTTCTTTTTGGCCAATATCTCACTCATCCCTTAACCAAATTTAGCTTTTTGACATGCGTTGGAAAGATAAAAATATCCCCCATGCATTCCCTTCACTCCATAAAGCCTTGGCGTAAGATCTAAACCCTCATTAACTCCCTCTTATCCTCACATATGCGCATACACTCTCACTCAATTCCCTCATGCGCATTAACTCCTACTTTCTTCACACTCCTCTCCTATATATTGGATGGTCTCCATTGGTTATTGGTTGGATATTGCAGCAGCTAGCATAGTGTTTCTTTCTCATTCCTCTCTCATTCTTAGTCTAGTGACTCTTATTTAAGCAAAGTGATCATTGTACCGGTTGTGGGCTTGCCAATTGTGGCGCAACCAACCATCTTGTAAGCCTATCAACAAAGAAATCGAGTGTTTGTGTTCTAATCTTGTTTCTTGATGGTATTTTGTTAATTTTGCAATCTGATTTATCATTCTCCTTAACTGTTGTGATTTCGTTGATCTTTTGATTAGTTTTCTGTTCTAGTTTCTTTCTATATTCATTGTGCTAACCCTGCAGGATCCCTCCAAGCGAACAAACTGCTTTTCCCAATCGTTTTGGACAGTTTTAACATGCTGTCCAAAGCATAACAGCGGCTGTTTTTTGTCATTAAACGCAGAAAATCAGACTTAGGACAGTGGCATATCACCTTAGGGGCTCCCCTTGAGGCTAACAAGCACTATCCCAAACGGAGAGGGGTCTAGCCCATGACAATTTGGGGCTTTTCTCCTTGAATTAGCCAAGTTTTCATCACCGTTATAACAGGTTTAGCAACTCAATTGGGGGGCGGAAATTTATGCTAACAGGAGCACAACTCCAAAAGTGATAAACGAGATGAGTTACACAACAACTCCTTAAATAATGGGAGAACCTCCTCCAAATACCCCAAGACATTCATATATCCAAATCACAAGTTCATATGTTCCAATAATGACTATATTGACCTCTATATATATACCTATTCTCAGTTATTGCACATGTGGGCCCTTTATCAGGCCAACCCCAATATATGCCCCCCCTTGGGGTCATATCAGCATCTATGCCACATATTTAGACTTTATGAGTGGATAAGCATATATTGCACTCAAAGCACACAAATGCCCAAACAAAACCTACTTTGAGACCGATATGATCTATAAACTGACTTGGATATTCCAATGGTAGGCTCAGCAGAACAAATCTTAAACTAACTACTGCTATAGTGAGCCTATGCTCAATTGTGCAGCTATTATTTTCTGTATTTTTAGCAAAAAGATAAAGCACACCATACGTATTTTTTAACTACTGTAAAATGAAAACACAACTACAATAGCAAAGGCACACATTGGAACACCATAGCATGCACTCCAACAAATAAAGAATTGTGCCTTTCTTATTATAGAGAGTACAAGGCAAAATGCAGAAATCTTTAAACTTGCTTCCAAGCTATGAGACACTATGGTCTGCTATAATCCCCTACAGAATGCTCTTTCTCCACTACTCTTCTATCTCTCTACTCCTCCTAGCAACTGCTCTGCTATGGAACATCAAATTGCAAAAAAAGAAGTTCAACCCCTTTCCTTCCTTTCAGTTAGTGTTTTAACACCTTTCCTTGGTCATTAGGGTCAAAGGTTTGGAATCTGTGCTTCTAGAAGTCTCTAGTGAATTCCCATACATTACTAACTGCACATGAGTGCATGGTGAGTTGACATGGCTTCCACATGGCCCTGCGGGGAATAATTGGATTGTTACCTTGCCGAGGGAATAACTTTCGCATGCAGATTATGTTTGAGGCAAACGACCCACTGTTGAAAAGCTCTCGACCTGTACAATGTATTGAGAACTTCCATAACAATTGTGCTTGAGGTCACAGACCCCAAATTCCACGTTTAAGACCCCAAACCAGAGGATCTTCAGTTCTAGTCCATTGGTGTGGTTTTTAGGATATGACCCAAAGTGCCCCCTATAGGTCCCAAACTTTGTCTTCCCCCTTCCAGAGTTTCAATAAAGCAATATAGCAACTATATAGATCCATATTGGATCATGTATGGATCAAATATTGTTTAAAGAGGTCTGACTTTTTCTCTGAGCATTATGCAAGTCTCTTCAAGCTATGAAGAATCCAGTTCAGAAGATAGGGTAATGCCCTCCCCTTGGTTTCACAGCAATTCCAGAAGAAAATGGCTGGTTTCAAAAGGATGTCCCTCCGGCTTAATGAAATTCATTTGCCAACCAAAGACTAAAGACCAGGTGTGGGCAATCTTGACAGAATAGCTCCCCTATGTTTGTGACTGCTTAGCTGAAGGAATGCTCTTAATGCTTAAGGAGCTGGACCCTTCAGTCACTTTATGATCTTAATAAAAGATTAAATTAATTTCACTTTACAAACAAATATGAACACAACATTAACCTAGCTAATTTCTCTCAACTCATAAGATGAATGCATAACTGGGTTAAATATGAAAAGAAACGCATGAAGTTTATCCAAACATTTTTCTTTTGCACATAAATATGTGCATCAGACACAGATTTCTCCTAAAATAAATTTTGAAAAGAAACGCATCAAGTTTCTCCAAACATTTTTCTTTTGCACATAAATATGTGCATCAGACACAGATTTCTCCTAAAATAAATTTTACCCAATAAATAGATTGAATGAATAGAAAGATTTTACCAGTCCCAAACTCTATTTTTGTTTTCACTTAGGAAAACAATATCCAAATTTCTAAGTACCAATACCTATGCAGTCCAGGTATCACATGATACAAACATGCCCTCTGTAATGTCATTTCCATCACAAAAGATACAATTAGATATAAGTAGAAAGATATTACCAGTCCTATACTGTTTTTGTTTTTACTTTGGAAAATAATAGCCAATTTTCTAAATTTCATTACCTGAGCTATCCAGGTGTCATAAACATGCACTTCAAAATGTCATTTCCATAACAAAACACACAATTAGATATTAAAATCAGAATTCACATCTCTTGTGTATCAGCCTGCCCTTGTACATATTGTGCATACAAATGTAGGTGCAGCAATTATTAAGGATTTCTCCAGAAATATCAACAAATGTAGGTAACAAATACTCATTTTAGACCTCATTCGTTTCTAGAAATTTTAATGACAAGACAACAAACTTCTTTCCATCAACATATAATTAAGCCACAGCAGGCACTGATTGACCATCTTGTGATAAGTCTAGCATTGTTCAAATTGTTTCTACTGCATCTGCATCCTGCAGAGTATTCTTCTGCTTAATAACAATGATTTTGAGTTTTTCAGCATCTTTATTTTGACAACGTTTTTACTACAATACATATTTTCAATTTTGAATCTTATTGGCACTATTTCATATGTATTTATTAACAGACCATCTATTTCTAGCTTCCTTATTTCACATTTATTTTAAAACTTAAGTTTCTTTCTTCAAGATTGTTTATAATTATAGAGTGGGTTACAATAAAAATAATTACCGATGACTCTCAATGCCATAGAATGAGTGCTTATAACAACCACCTCGCCCACGTAGTTGTGCCTTGGTCCATCTACATAACTTTACTCCACTGTGAGAACCTATTATTTTGTATCCCTACAGAAACAATAACACAGATTTATATCATCAGTATTATCTCAGTATAAGATAGTTTAATTTATTATTTTTTTCAAAAATTTTGTTTAAAATGTGACTTGCATTTGTAGCATTTACTCTTGTTTAAGAGTTCATGTCATACACTTTGCACCGTGTAGAATTAACAGTCAAGACTCAAGATAGTAAAAACAAGGCAGAGTGAGTAATCAACACATGAAAATGAATTAGCACAAGAAGAAAAAATGTAAAGGCCATGCATCTGTTGGGCCAAATGTTGCCTAACCAGAGGGCCTGCATCAGACTGACAAAGAATTTAATCTCAGCAGGTTTTGTCCCAAATTATGTGCAACTTCTTCATAAGAAAAATATGAGAAAGGTCAGTGTATACTGATAAATAATCTTGCCCGAAAACAATAACATCAACAGCACAAATATGCCGATATAATAACATTTTAGGGGCAACCTACTATAGAAGTAGAGATAGGAGAGAGAGTTTATGTTGAGATTCACAAGAGATGGAGAGAATCGAATGGAAACATCAGAAACCCTAATTCCACAATAAAGCAAAAATAAATCAGCACTTGGGCCACCCAACTCTTGAAAAGAAATCAGCCAATGAGGGGCACAACTCTAGAGAGAGAAATAACCCAAGTACAACTGCGCTAGAAAAAGAAAGAAACACTTGAACAAAAGGGAGCACAACTCTTGAGGGTGCCCTTGGGAAAATCACTTTGATAAAATATGAAAAAAAATCACTTGATGATAAATTACAAATGAGAGTTGTGTTTATAATTTTTACAACTTGAGAGTCAGGCACTTTCCCCAAGAGGGATTTATGAGCCTGCATGTACAATGTTGGCCTTAGCCAAACCTAGAAATACAATAACGATTACAACATAGCGTCGGCCATGGTTGAAAGTGAAGCTTACACCATTTTCAACAATTTAGGGATGAGAATAGTCTTATTTTAGGGTGATGTATTTTTGCTGGAGGTATACTTTCATCCTCAACAGTCAGTTTTGAAACAAATTTTGCACTATTAATCTGTGGTCCTATGCAAAATAAAATCATCGAGTTTAGTGTGAAATTTCTCCTCTTCTCTTGTGAGTGTGCTCTGAAAAAACTAAAATGGTATCAGGGATGTAAAAATAACTGTGAGCCCATGAGAAAAAAATTCAACACTTGGGGTTGGCGGATGGGCAGACCAAAGTGGAGAGCATCCTGGAGGTATATTGAAATCTTCATCAGCCAGAGGTATATTGGATCCTTCTCATGTACTTTCAGCTTCTGAACCAGCGATGCCCATACATTGCTATATGGTTCAATCTTCTGATCCACATACCTACAGTGAGGCTGTTGGCAATCCACTATGGGAAGCAGCCATGCAGAAGGAGCATGACTCTCTCCTAGAGAATCAGACTTGGGATCTGGTTCCACTTCCACCAGGGAGGAAACTTGTCAGATGCAAATGGGTCTATAGGACCAAGAGAGCAGCAAATGGTTAGGTGAGTAGGTACAAGGCCAGATTAGTTGCAAAAGGATTTCAAATTTTCAGCAGATTCATGGGATAGATTATGATGAGACTTTTGCTCTTGTAGCAAAGATGGACTCCATTCACTTGGCTCTAGCCATTGCAGCAGCCAAAGGATGGGAAGTTCACCAGATGGATGTGAAGAATGTTTTTCTTCATGGTGACCTTTCAGAGGAGATCTACATGGAGCAGCCGTAGGGGTTCATTCAGAACTCATCTTTAGTATGCAGAATGAAAAAGTCTCTCTATGGCCTCAAGCAGGCACCTAGAGCATGGTATGCAAAGATGGATTCTTACTTGCTTTCACATGACTTTGTTAGATGTAAATCTGATTCCAATGTTTACATGCTGAGGACTACTAACTCTGTGATGATTTTAGTACTCTATGTTGATGATCTTTTGATCACTGGTAGCTCTGCTTCAGCCATTGCTTTGGTCAAAGGTATTTTGCATGACAGGTTCTCTATGACGGACATGGGTCCACTACACTTCTTTCTTGGTCTTGAGATTAGTCAGGATGCTTCCATCATCAAACTTTCTTGGGCTAAGTATGTCAAGGATCTTCTAGATAGATTCCACATGATAGACTGTAAGTCTGCACCTACACCCTTATTATATGGGATCAGACTTGAGGATGGCGGGGATACACCATTAGTGGACAGCACTTTGTATCAACAGTTGGTGAGGAGTCTTTTGTATCTCACCCACACCCATCCAGATACCTCATATGCGGTAGGAGCAGTTTCCAAATACATGCAGGAAACCCATGATCTGCACTGAAAGGCTTCCAAGCGCATCCTCAGATATGTTCAGGGCACCATGAGTTATGGGATTCACTATGCAGTTGGTTGTGCATTAGATCTCATAGGCTTCACAGATTCAGATTGGGTTGGTGATAGCACAGATCGCAAGTCCACGTCCGGGTACACTCTTAGTTTGGGGTCAGGCCCAATTTGTTGGTCAAGTAAGAAGCAATCAACCATTGCTTTATCTTCCGCATGTTGAGATTTGTACCTTGGGAGGTGTTCCCCATGTACTTTTGTCCTCCTTAGCACATGAGGGAAGGATTTGACACTTTGTACCTAGTACTTTTGTCTATTTTCACTTTGACTTTGGATAAAGTGAATTTTGGTCACTTTTGGCTAAAGTGAGTATTAAATCACTTTGTGGTGATTTTGGAGACATAAGTAGACTTAGGAAACTTAACCCAAAAGTGGGTTATGATTTAGGGATGCATGGGGAGATCTCAACTTTTCATTAGATTGAATCTCAACCCTTGATCTCTAGGTTTCCTATTCTTGCCTAAAGAGGGCGCAAAGGGTCTAAGGAGGGCGCATTCATTCATGGAGAGTTTTGCTCATGGGAGGAGGAGAACTCAAGCTATGGAGATGAGGTCAGATGCATGAGGTTTTGAGGACAAGGCCGCTAGCTTTCCCTGTGGGAGACTTGGAGCAGCTTGCTTCCATTATTTACTAGAGCTATTCTACATTTGAGGAGGGCGCATGAGTTTGGCAGACTTATTCCTTCCTGGTAG
>JZKD02S1672933.1:323119-340816 GCA_000966675.3 Picea glauca | reverse complement strand
TGGATCCATGCCGTCAAAATATAGCATAGCCACCAGGAATACACTGTGGATCTATGCGAGAAAATTCAAATTGAGACAACATAGCCACGAGACATACAAAGTGGATCTATGTGTCGTAGATTATACATATTTCATCGCAACCTGGACAAAGAGATGATATCCTGGGTCTTCAATCTCGTCGTCCAAAAGCACGAATCTAACCATGTGATTACATATATTGAAGTCGAACATGGCAGAAACCACTTGATTACCAGTCATTGATGAAACCGTTAACAAGTGCGAGGGAAATCACCATTGATGTCAATGACTCCCAAGGTACACTAGTACAATCCCTCGAATGTGAATGAATGAGCTGAAGTCGAACATCCGACGGAATCTTTCGATCAGAGGTCAATGATGTAAACCCACTGTCGAAAGCGAAGAAACCTGCCATTGAGGCATGCAAGTTCCAAAGTACCAAAGAATTTCTAAGTCTTGTTTTCGGATAATGCGCTGAAGTCGACGGAACAAAACTCGTCACAGGAGGGCCTTGATGTATCCCCCATCAATGACACGAAATGAGTAACAGATTTTGAAGATGAAACAGAGTATGATGCAAGTTGGACTGGACACAGGGAAGGCCAACACGGAGAGAATGGACAACTGCAGATGGCCGACTCAATAGAGGTTTCGGATGAACTTCTCTTGAACATATGAATGACAACCTGGACAAAGATTATACATATTATATCGCAACCTGGACAAAGAGATGATATCCTGGATCTTCAATCTCGTCGTCCAAAAGCACGAATCTAACCATGTGATTACATGTATTGAAGTCGAACATGGCAGAAACCACTCGATTACCAGTCATTGATGAAACCGTTAACAAGTGCGAGGGAAATCACCATTGATGTCAATGACTCCCAAGGTACACTAGTACAATCCCTCGAATGTGAATGAATGAGTTGAAGTCGAACATCCGACGGAATCTTTCGATCAGAGGTCAATGATGTAAACCCATTGTCGAAAGCGAAGAAACCTGCCATTGAGGCATGCAAGTTCCAAAGTACCAAAGAATTTCTAAGTCTTGTTTCCGGATAATGAGCTGAAGTCGATGGAACAAAACTCGTCACAGGAGGGCCTTGATGTATCCCCCATCAATGACACGAAATGAGTAACAGATTTTGAAGATGAAACAGAGTATGATGCAAGTTGGACTGGACACAGGGAAGGCCAACACGGAGAGAATGGACAACTGCAGATGGCCGACTCAATAGAGGTTTCGGATGAACTTCTCTTGAACATATGAATGACACGACCAATGATTTGGCAGCATTGACTCAAAGACGACACAGGGAATGACCTTGTAGCAAATCGAATGAGAGACAAATGCATTTCCCAAACCGACTTCAAATAATGAATAGGGGGTATCATGTTCAAGAGCGACACGTACTGCCAATTAATATGAAGATGATAACATATCATTTTTCCAAATTTTCCCCCACCATTTCTGGCGAGAACCTCTTTATTTTTACGCAAGCTTGAGGAGGATAACATATGCTTGTTGATATAAGCTTATCCTTCGGAGTATGTTTAACGAACCCTAAGAAAGAGTGGTTCGGTCCCATTACGGGTCTGTCGATGTTTGTTTAACGAGTCCAAAGATAGAAAACTCGAAGGTTTTTCATGATTATAGAGTCTGGAAAAACACTTAAAAGAGAACTCTCTCAGTTCTTTTTTCGTAAAATAGTCTGGTGAGACCGAAAAAGAAATAAATTATCGCCCATTAGATGCTTTCTTCAAATACTTTATCGAGCGTGAAAATAGCAAGGTCGCTCGACTATCTTTTCATGTTTAGAGAGTCTGAAAAGAGCTTAAAGAAGACTCCAGGGGGGTTCATTTTTCGTATAACCTTGTTGAGCCCGAAAAAGTGATAAAAGTATGCTCGATCGCGTTCTCATGTATTTTCGAGCGTGAGAACGGAGGAACGAACAAAGACCCAGCTCGAGGTTTTATACAAAAACCATAAAAAAAAACAATCAAAACATGTGATGAAGAAGAAAAAAATATGTATGCATCCCCGTACATGAACATCGAAGTTGTTACGGTTGCAGAAATTACACTCAAAAGGGCATTAGGGTTTAAGTTTTAATAAATAAATAATTATAACAATTTAATAACATGGTAAAAGTTAATATAAAGAAATAAAAACTCTTTTTACCATATCATTTTCACTTTACCACTATTTGAGCCCAAAAACCCCTCTTTTACCCTCGAAGTTCGGCGTCAGATTGCGGGAGTTACAAGCATCCATTCGACGAACCGTCAGCGGCAGTGAGGTAGGCACTTTGTCCTCTACTCTTTCATGGTTTAATTTTTCATTTTCATTGGTAAAAACCCTCATTTTGAGTTTGTTTTAGGGGTTATTATGGCGCTCAGCCATTCTCGCAGGTGGGCTACACGGGACCTGCGAGAATGGGTCATTCTCGCAGGTGAGCCCACAACAGCCTGCGATAACCTCGCACTGTGCCTAAAGGGCACCTGCGAGAACCTCGCACTGTGCCTAAAGGGCACCTGCGAGAACCGCAAAGCATAAAAGTTTTTTAAAGTTTTGTTCAATGAAAGAAAACCAATTTATGAATAGAGTTACTAATCTTCGTTTTGTGCTTCTTATGCAGGTAGTTGGCCATCACAATGGTTCTGGAATGGCGCGAAAGAGAGCACAAAGAAGACAATGCCATTGCCGAAAATCATCCACCTACTATTACCGCTTTGAGGAACTGTGGACTTCTGAAGTAATTTTGTATCCCGGGCATGAGGGCCCAAATCAGGTTATTAGAGTACCTTGTGCATATGTGGGATCCCGATCAGCAGGTATTTCATGTAGGGGTCCACACATTGTCCTTAGATATTGAGGACATTTACTTCTTGATTGAACTGTCACGGCGTGGGTACCACGTGAACCTGACTGGTAGCAGAGGTGGTGGGTTGCCCATGAGTGAGTACTGCCGCTTACACTGTGTTCCCGAGGCAAAGAGGAAGAAAGGAAAAGTAGCTATTTGGGGAGTACGGGATTTGACCCTTCGTACTATCTTGTTCACCATAGCTCGGATGGTTGGGAGCTCTGCTCCTCACATGGCGCTACAGAGTTACTTCCAGTATGACATAGAGTGTACTGAACCTCGGGTTTTTAACTGGGCAGATGTTGTGCTTCATAGCATGAAAAAGCAGTTAACCAAATGCAGACGAGGCAACCTGAAGCAATTCGGGTACGGATCTTTGTTGGTGTCCTTTCTCGAGAGGGTTCCATTACTGAGACTGCAGGTTGAGTGGAATTTGCCAGCTCCCACCGATCCAAGAATGTTGAGATGGTGACAGTTGATGACCCGACACGTAGCTGGACCAATTATCAAGTATGATAATACTTTCTTCGACTGGCTGCGACCACAGATGTTGATGGTCGACGATTATGCTTATGCCGGGTTGGATTTCCGAGGAGATCCGGACTTAGTCCTGCCGGAGGATGCTCAGTGGGGGGAACTTGGTAAGAAGTGCACATTTTTTTCTTTTTAAATATTTTTGTGAATTTTTATCATATGCAAATGTTTTTTATATGTTCGTCCAAAGACTAAAAACAAAATTCGTTGTTGATGACACAGATGTTGGACCTTACCGACCTCCTGGTACTTCTCCCATTCAACGGCGAGGAGAGGTAGCGCCAGTGCCACAATGGGACGCCGAGGATTATCAAGCAGTGGAACAAAACCTAGAGGGTTTGACAGCAGATATTCCAGACATGCCTCTTGGAGAGGTTCCACGACGTTATCAGCGTCACACAGTAGGAGTGTTAGAGTCCATTGGTCGACTGCTCCATAGGGTTGCCTGGGCAGTCATGTGTTACCGTGAACGTCATCCATGACGTTACTTTGTAGAAGCTATGAGCTTCAGATTTTGACATTTTGGTCTTCGGACAAAACTTTTTTGTAAAAAACTATTTTGATCGTTATATATACAGACGGCTTCTACCGGTTTATCATGTGTTGCGTGAAAATTGATGTGATTGATTTATAAATGATCCAAATGTCTGTCTAATACATAGTTAGCCAATGCATCAGTTAATGTGTTTAGACATCTAGGAATATGTTGATATTCAATATAATCAAAATAACATTCCAAGAGGCGAATTCGCCAATACACCCATAACAATTCGAATAGTATAGACATTACTTAACTATAGTACTACAAGCTGCAAATCGAGTCGCACAACCAAATGACGGATTCCGAGCGAGATAGCATCAACCAATAATTCGATAACGGCGCTATACTCTGCAATATTGTTGGTCGCACGGCCGCGACACACACCTCGTAAGGAGACAAGTTCATTTGTAGAGGCGTAAATTGCCCATGCAGCGGAAGCAAGGTTCTGAGTACTACAGCTAGCGCCATCAGCGAAGCCAATGTAGGGTAGCGAAGACTCCGACATCTGGAAATCATACACAACGTCACATAAGAGCAGAGACCAGATAACGACAAAAGCAAGCTATAGTAACACACAAGAAGTATAATATAATAAAAATACAAGTACTCGCGCACAGGTAATTTTATGCATAGTACTTCTTCAAGTACAACCCATTCATGGGTTCACTCAAAGGGATACCATCGTAATCTACTAACTCATAAGCCCCTTTTTCCAAAACTCGTCGAACGATATAAGGACCTCGCCACATAGCTTCAAATTTTCCAGCTCCTAGCATATCTCGATCTTGTTCATAGAGGAGAACGAGATCTCCTCAGAGAAAACGCGAGGCTTGACATGTTTGTCGTATTGGATCTTGACACGTTTTTTCTGAGCTTCTATGACTAGGGTGGCATCGCGTCGAGTTTCGTCTAATCGCATAAGATACAATAGACGTTCTTCCTCAGCAGAAATGTTTGGTAGGAGTCCAACAGCTAATTTTAAAGAGGGTATCTCACATTCAATCGGGAGAATGGCTTCCACATCATAAAGTAATCGGAAAGGTGTAAACCCAGTAGCGGACTTGACGAATGTCCGGTAAGCCCACAATGTCGAAAACAACATTGTGTGCCAACTTGTTTTATGAATCCCTATCATTCGTCGGAGCATAGTTATGAAAACTTTGTTAATTGTTTCGACTTGGCCGTTGGCTTGTGGGTAATAGGGCGTTGAGTTTTCATGGCGAAGACCCAACTTTTCAGTAAGTTCGGACATCATGAAGTTTCAAAAGTGGCTACCGTGATCAATGACGATAGCTTGGGGAACACCAAAACGAGTTGTGATGTGATTAAAAATGAATAATGCGACGATCTTTCCAGTGTTGTCAAATGTCGACATCGCCTCAGCCCATTTCGTAAAGTAATCGACGGCTACAATAATGTAACCATGCCCCCTGGCCGAGTGAGGGTGACATGTCATGAAATCGATGCCCCATTTCGCAAAGGGACCATCGGAGACCACAGAGTGAAGAGGAGCGGGGTGTGACCGTATCTTCTGATTATAGGTCTGGCAAGCATGGCATTTTTGAACGGCAATTATGCAATCGTTAAATAAAGAAGGCCAAAAATACCCTGCTCGTAAGATCTTCTGGGCAGTAGCATACCCAGACATATGACCACCACAAGCTCCAGAATGGCAGTCATTCAGAGCTCTCTCGACTTCGTCAAATGTGAGGCAGCGTCGAAAAATAGAGTCAATCCCGCGACGATAAAGAGTATATCCGAGGAGAATATATTGACGAGTTTGGTAGTGTATTCGACGTCGATCAATACTGTCACCAATTCTCCAATGAATCTTGCTTAACCTTTTCCATGAGAATTCCATCAATATATAGGAGAGAATGAGATGGTTACTTGGATAAAAATGATCCCACAATATCAGGGAAACCAGTACAAGGATAACCATTCGAATGCCAACCCATTCTTCTAGAAGATTCCCTTCTAGAACCATCGAGAATCCATCTTTTTCCAAGCTTTAGAACGAGTTCGCACCCTAGCTATGCAGCACAGTACGAGAAGTTCGCACCCTAGCTTAAGGCAGCCTGCGAGAATGGGTCATTCTCGCACCCTAGGATACTAGCAACCTGCGAACTCTCTTCAAAAGCAAGTTTTTTGGGAAAAGATGAATGTAACTTTTCTCAGGAGAAAGTTCTTATGAGGAGCCTGAGTACACCATCATGATGACCAAAATCATGGGTAACAGCCCTGTCAGGATTTGTGTCCCCTGGAGAGGACACTTGGTTCATAGATAGTGGTGCTTTTAAGCACATGACAGGTTAGAGAGACATTCTCTCTAGCCTTACAGAAAAGAACTTTCCCCGAAAAGTTACACTTGGAGATGATTACAAGTACCCTATCAAAGGAGTGGGAGAATCCACCTACAAACTTGATTTAGGGACCCCAATGAAGATGAAGGATGTACTATATGTACCAGGTTGGACAAAGAATTTGCTTTCTATCTCAACTTTAGATAAGAAAGGCTTCAGGGTTGCATTCATAGATGTTGAAGTCCTTATGTGGCCTAAAGGAAAAACCATAGAAGATGCAATTGTTATTGGAACAGAAGAAATGTGGTGAACCAAGTTGGTTCACTATGTAAATATCCAATATAAATAGGACAGTATGCAATAATCCATTTAAGGATAGTAAATATATTTAATAATAATTGTATAAGAATGAATAAGATAATAAGATATATTACAACTGAGAACTGAGGGATGCATATATACCCACGCAGGGGTGCCCTTTCATAAGAGACATGACCTTTCATATGTCATGTCTCTTCCTAATTAATTATTAGTTATTTATATTTATTTATATTTATTTATATTTATATATTTTATGTTTGTTACATAGCCTTCCCCTTTTTAAATGCTTTGTCCTCAAAGCACATGTATGGAGAGGCTTACGTCCTTGTTCTGGCTTGCCATGTCTTCGCACGATTCTCTGTTTTTTGTGTTTGTCAGGATTGACGATACAAGATGATATGAGTGACGAAGAGTTGAGCAAAATTGTCGAATTGTGAAATGGTCAGACCATCCTAAATCAATCTTTTGTGGAATGTTGCACTTCCACGATGAATATTTATCATGAGACTGAATTGTGCTGGTATCAATATTTTTCAGATGATAAGTTAGTTGTTCCCTTCTTGAATGACATCGATATTTTGACTGGTTAAGATATCTACTCATATGATTTGGATGTCGATAAGGAATTCTTATAACATGATTTTTCCTTATCATACTTGTATCATTTTCTTCATTCAACTTTGATATATAATTTCCTTCACGCATAGATGTTGCCTGATGTTGCCTTATTAATGACAGGATTTTGATTAGTGAGTATACCTGGAGCTTCCATCATTTGTATCCCAACATCTGACGTTGTTGATTTTGTAGCTTCTTGAGCGGTACTTTCTTTATTACGTGTGATTTGGCGATATCTTTAATGTCTGGATTTTCAAGTTTCTCTTCTTTCAACTTTTTGATTTGTTCTAGTAGCTCTTGATTGAGGTTCTTCAAACGATAATTTTCTTCTTCTTTCTCTAAGAGGTTCTTCTTGAATTGTTTTTCGAGATCCTCCTTTTCTTGTTCTAATTTTTTTCCATATTGCTTCGTAACCTTGGCCTTCTTGATTTGGGTGAGTAATTTTTTATTGTGGTCTTTTAAGCGAGAAATTTCTTTTTTTTTTTCTGTGATAACTTCATCAAAAAAAAATTGCGTCCCTTGCATAGCTTTTTTATTTTCTTGAAGTATTATTTTTGAGATATTGTTAAAGTCTTGTAGTGTTACTAGCTCCGATGTCGTGTCTTGTAATGTTATCATTTTCTCCTTATAGGGGAATGTCACAAACTTTTTTTCCATGTTTAAAATGAAGGTACCTAGACTTTTAAACCAGGGTAGCCCAATGACGATGTCAACTTCTTCTTGATACATAGTTGTAACATAGAATTGAGATATATACTAATATTCATCAATCATCACTTGTAACTCCTTAATTTGAAAAATATCCTTCTTTTCAATCATAGTATACTTTGGAATTAATGATTGATTTGCCAAATCAATATTAATGTAATTTTCATTATAGTCTAAGTTGATAATGATGTTAACCTCTCTTCCTTGCATAGTTCCTTTTAATGTAGAAAAATCGTAACATATGATTGGACAACCTTCATAAATAAATCTTTCTTTCGTTATTTTATTAGAATCCATTTTGACTTTCATAGATATTTACGACAACTCCCTTTTTTTGAAGGATTAAGTAATACCTATCAATATCTCTTTTCCTTTTAATGAAATGGAGTTTTGAAATATTATATATATATACTTTAAATAATTTCTATAAATATAAATATAATTTATATTTATATAAATATATATGTATTTTTCCTTTAACCAATTAATCTCTTCTTATAACTTTTTACCTTTTTTTTTTCTTTCAATTCTCCTTTTTAACTTTGTAATGGATTAATAATTAATTTAATTTTTGCCTTTCCACTTTACAACTTGAACACTCCCTTTTATACCTTCTAACTTCAAATACTCCTTTTTCACTTTATAAATGACCCTTCAATATTAAAATATTTTTCTTGTTTACTTCATTTAAAAGGTAACTTACCTTTTAATGTTCCCTTTTATTAGAACTTAAAATTTGGTAATCCTTTTTACTTGAACCTTTAAGATTTCCTTCTATAATTCTTTATTTAATATTTTTTTTATAACTTTTTCTCAACTTGAAGAAACACTTTATAAACCCCAACGAATTAGAGTTATGGTTGGTCAACTTTATTATTAATAAGATGTATTGAAATTTAACCAATCATCACCTTTCTATGTTGGATTCACACAACTCTTAACCTGATATGTACGGATTGTACGAAATGTAAGGAGTAGATAGATGCATGTAAATTTGATTTGCAGGCTGTCTAAAGATGACAGGAATAAATTGTACAGCGGCTGATGGAACGGATCCAATTCAATGTATACAGCCCGAATTTGTATTTGTAAAAACCGTACGGATGATACCACGTAAATTTCAGCAGTTTGTATGGTGGTATAAAATATAATTTTGTTGACAGGTGTATTTTCTCCAATAATATCAAATGTAGCGACTTATGTAGTTCTGAACAGATTTATTAATTATTTCTTCTTGCAGCAGCGGAATATTTTTTTTTCTTCAATAATTTTGATTCCTTTTTTTTAAATGGTCAGAGGTCGGTTGGTGGTCAAAGTCTATATCAAAGAAATTCTAACAATTGGGTTTTGGCCAAAAGCCGGATCAAGACAAGCTCTGATTTTCGAATTTGCAGCAAAATAATCTTTAATTATGCGATTATGAATTGCAGTTTGTTGGCAGCGGACTCGTCTTCTTGTACTCGGTACTTCTACAACAGTTCTCTTCGGTGCTTAATTCTTCTTTATATGTAGGTAGCAGCTGAATGATATTTTCTCCAATAGAGTTTCTGAGATCTGTTTTTTTTTTTTTTTAATCAAATTTCTTTGTAGCGGATGTAATTATTTGAACGTTTTGGAAAAAAATTGGCCAAAGGCCAAGTTTATGGTCAAAGACCCGGAATTCCTAGAATTCAGGAATTTTGAGTGGCCAAAGGCCTGCAGAGATGTTGCAAGCACAACAATATTGACCCAAAGGCCAAGATCAGAAACGAAGCTCTGATACCACTGTGGTGAACCAAGTTGGTTCACTATGTAAATATCCAATATGAATAGGACAGTATGCAAAAATCCATTTAAGGATAGTAAATATATTTAATAATAATTGTATAAGAATGAATAAGATAATAAGATATATTACAACTGAGAACTGAGGGCTGCATATATACCCACGCTGGGGTGCCCTTTCATAAGAGACATGACCTTTCATATGTCATGTCTCTTCCTAATTAATTATTAATTATTAGTTATTTATATTTATTTATATTTATATATTTTATGTTTGCTACAAGAAGGTGGCATGTACAAGTTAAAAGGTCACTCAGATGCAGCCTTGACTCACTCCACTGAGAGTCCATATGAACTTTGGCATAGAAGACTAGCTCACATCAATTACAAAGCCTTATCGTATGTGAGCAAGGCAGTTACAGGTCTGCCAGATTTCAAGGTTGATCATGAAGGTGTGTGCAAGGGATGTGTACAAGGAAAGAACATAAAGAATCCTTTCCCAAAGAGAGATAGTAAAGCAGGTGTCTTGGATCACATCCACTCAGATGTATGTGGCCCAATGCCATCAACCTCTCTTAGTGGGTATGTATACTATGTGTCATTTATTGATGACTATTCTCGCAAGACTTGGGTTTACTTCTTGAAATCAAAAGATGAAGTGTTTGGAAAATTCAAGGAATTCAAAGCCTTGATAGAGAATCTCTCTAAAAGAAAAATCAAGACACTCAGGTCAGATAATGGAGGAGAATACGCCTCAAAAGAGTTTGTAAGCTTTTGCAGAGATGCAGAATTAAGAGGGAGCTCAACACTCCCTACAATCCTCAACAAAATGATGTCACAGAAAGAAAGAACAGAACTATTATGGAAGCAGTGAAGACTATGATCCATGATCAAGATCTTCCAATGCACTTATGGGCAGAAGCAGCAAGAACAACAGTGTATGTACAAAACAGATTATCCCATAGTGCACTTGGGTTCAAAACCCCCGAAGAAATGTTCTCCGGAAAGTAGCCAGAAGTAAGCCATCTCAAGATATTTGGCTGTCCAGTGTTTGTACACATTCCGAAAGAGAAGAGAACCAAGTTGGACCCTTCAGGAAAGAAGGGAATATTTGTTGGATACTGTGAGGTCTCAAAGCCTTCAGAATTTATATACCAGGTTACCATCATATTGAGATCAGCAGAGATGTAACCTTTGATGAAGATGCAGCACTCAAGAAATCAAGGAGATGTCAGCTTGAAGAAGTATATGAAGAAGAACTTGTAGCTCCCAGAGTTGCAGAACCAGTGAGGGAAGTCACAGTTTCCCCTGATGAAGAGATTCAAGAAGATCATGATATGATAGAATCTCAAGAACCTCCCCAGATGACGATCTCTCACAAGAGAAAGTCAGCTTGGGCAAGGGAATTTATTCAAGATGGAGAGAAGTATGGTGCCCCAAAAGGAACAATGAGACAAGTCAAGAAACCTAAGCCATTCTCCAGTTATATGGCTTTGACGTGTGACCTCATGGAAAAGGAGCCTACTTGCTTTGAAGAAGCCATTCAGAAGAAAGAATGGGCAGATGCCATGCCAGAAGAATATCAATCCATTATAAAGAATGATGTATGGAAAATAGTTCCCAGACCGAAGAGCAAAGATGTGGTATCTTCCAAATGGTTATACAAGATAAAACATGTTGTTGATGGAAGTATTGAGAAATATAAAGCAAGGTTTGTAGCTCATGGTTTTTCTCAAAAGGAAGGCATTGATTATGAAGAGACGTTTGCTCTTGTATCCAGATACACTTTTATCAGAACCATCATAGCTCTTGCAGCAAAGATGAAATGGAAGTTACACCAAATGAATGTGAAAACAGCCTTCTTAAATGGTGTCATTGAAGAAGAAGTGTATATAGAACAACCTTAAGGGTTTGAAGTTGAAGACAGAAAGACTCATGTCTGCATGTTGAAGAAGGCTCTATACGGATTGAAGCAAGCTCCTAGAGCTTGGTATGGAATCATTGACAGTTTCCTGACGTGCTTGGGCTTTACCAAGAGTAAAGTTGATTCTAACCTTTACTTCAAGGTTATGATTGATGAGCCAATTATATTGTTGTTGTATGTGGATGACTTATTCTTAACTGGAGAAGAAAAGCTCATCGTTGATTGTAAAAAGAAGCTCATTGTAGAGTTTGAGATGAAAGACCTAGGCCTAATGCAATATTTCTTAGGCCTTGAGGTTTCGCAGAGCTCGGAGAAGATCTTCCTTAACCAAAGGAAGAATGCAGTTGAAATACTGAAGAGGTTTGATATGTTGGAGCGTAAATCCATGAACACACCCATGGAAACAAAGTTCAAGCTCTTGGTTGACACTTCGTCGGAATTGGTTGATGCTACGCTGTACAGACAGATCATTGGATCATTGATGTATCTGACGAATACTAGGCCAGATATATGTTTCGCTGTGAACACCTTGAGTCAGTATCCGGTAGAACCCGGATGTGTTCACCTTGTTGCTGCAAAACATGTGATGAGATACCTTAAGGGTACGTTGGACTTTGGTCTCTATTATAATGGAGATCATGACTTCAGACTGATTGGTTATACCGATTCAGATTGGGCTAATAGTGTTTCTGACAGAAAGAGCACTTCAGGATGTTGTTTCAATCTGGGGTGACTTCATGGCAAAGTAGGAAGCAATCCAGTATTGCTCTCAGCACAGCAGAAGCGGAATACATTGTTGCATGTTCCGCCAGTTGTGAGGCCATATGGCTTTGGAAGTTGTTGACAGGTCTATTTGATCTAGAGATGGAAGCAACTGTGATTCTATGTGATAACCAGAGTTGCATAAAGATGACAGAGAACCCTGTGTTCCATGACAAGTCAAAGCACATAGAAATCCGATATCACTACATTCATGATATGGTGCAGAAGGGAGCCATAAAGCTCCAATATGTTGGCACTGATGAGCAGGTTGCAGATGTGTTGACCAAGCCTCTATCCCATGTAAAGTTTGAGCACTTTCGAGACAAGCTTGGTATAGTCCGAAAGAACCTCCCTCGAAAGGGGGAGTGATGCTAATGATACTATGGTATCCTAACCAACAACGGGTAGCTCAGTTAGGATTTTATATCCTAGGGGACTGATCATCCTTGGACAGATCCCGAAGGTCCAGTAAGGATGGTCTGTTAGAGTACATATGCATGTATATGCTAGTTGTGGTCAATAGTGGTAGCTCCGTTAGGATTTTCATAATAGCTCCGTTGGGCAGATCTTGAAGGTCCGGTAAGGACAGTCTGTCAGAGTACCACGTGGTAGCTCTGTTAGGATTTTATATCCTGGGGAATCTTATGATTCCTGGGCAGATCCCTAGGGACTGTCACAGTACCACAAAATGTTGTTGATACACCTGTCTCATCCTGTTGCCCTATGATGACTTGATGATGTTGTTGCTCCATCCTTGTGCTGTGATGATATTGCTCCAGACTTGTGTTGTGATGATGTTGCTCCAGCCTCGTGTTGTTGATGTTGTTGTTATAACTTTTTATGCTAACTTATGTTGATGTTTCAGGTTCGAGACAAGCTTGGTATAGTCCGAAAGAACCTCCCTCGAAAGGGGGAGTGATGCTAATGATACTATGGTATCCTGACCAACAACGGGTAGCTCGGTTAGGATTTTATATCCTAGGGGACTGATCATCCTTGGACAGATCCCGAAGGTCCAGTAAGGATGGTCTGTTAGAGTACATATGCATGTATATGCTAGTTGTGGTCAATAGTGGTAGCTCCGTTAGGATTTTCATAATAGCTCCGTTGGGCAGATCTTGAAGGTCCGGTAAGGACAGTCTGTCAAAGTACCACGTGGTAGCTCCGTTAGGATTTTATATCCTAGGGAATCTTATGATTCCTGGGCAGATCCCTAGGGACTGTCAGAGTACCATAAAATGTTGTTGATACACATGTCTCATCCTGTTGCCCTATGATGACTTGATGATGTTGTTGCTCCATCCTTGTGCTATGATGATATTGCTCCAGATTTGTGTTGTGATGATGTTGCTCCAGCCTCGTGTTGTTGATGTTGTTGTTATAACTTTTTATGCTAACTTATGTTGATGTTTCAGGTTCCAGCTTCATGCTGTGAACAATGATGATGATGTTGTTCCAGCTTCATACTGTGAACGATGGTGATGATACCCCAGCTCCATGCTGTGAATGATGATGTTATTGATGATGAGAAAAACTTTTGATGATTTATAGATATGTCAGTCAGTGTTCCAGATACTATTGATGTTGTTGCCCTCTCTCTCTCCCGATGATGTTGTAGAATACCCTTCTTGTTAAGGGGGAGTGTTGAAATATTGTAACTGCAAAGAATATTCACTTATTATTGAGCTATTATCTTATAGATCAATCCCCTTTTGTGGATTGATCATGTTGGGCTTTGTATAAGACCAAATCCCCTTTTGTGGATTGGTCAAACCCTGATTATATGCTACTAATTAAGAAGTCGGCCCCCATGCCTAATTAAAGTGGTTTTAACCACTAAGTGAAGAAGTCGGCCCTGCTTGATGAAGAGACACACCCTAGCACCTACCAGCCAGTATAAATAAGAGTGGAAGGCACCTCATTAGCTCACTCACTCAAGTCACTCATCTAGTGCACAAGTTTGAAGGAAGCTGCAGTTGCCAATTGCCGGAAGAAGGAAGAGAGAGGCGCATTGCTCAGTGTTGGATATTCTCTAGTGTTTGGTTTATTATCTTGGCATTCTATTGGTTATCTATATTAAGGAAGTTTTTGTTGGGTTTTCTCCCCCATGAGGGTTTTCCGAGATAAATGTTGTGTACCTAGTGATTGTGTATCTTTCAGTGATCCTAATTATGCTATTATTGTCTAGTAAATTGAAAAGAACTTAATAGCTGCTCTAAATTTAACAGTTCCGAGCAGGTACATCAATCACTTCATTAACTTCATTTTTTAGACACGGATTTAGTGACTTTGGTAACCAAATAGAGGGGGGAATATATCTTGAACATGACCCTAATTTTCCAGCCCTTTAGGTTACTGGGGACGCCTCCCTTGGGGTAGACCTTGCCTATCGCTAGAAAGTGGGGATTTCCTATTAAGGTGACAGTGATAGGATATAATGTTGGTTACGCCAATCTCCCTTACTTGCCTTGGGCTTTGGGCAAGTACAGATTGTGCGATAACAGAGCCATCAAAGTGCATGGATGATATTTTGAATTTCTCTCCTTCGTTTTGAACATTATGTATGTCAAAATATTATTTTGCCTTATTTAACCATTCCACACTATGTTTTTCATTTCCATTAAATCTTGGCAACTCAACCTTCTATAAAAATCCCAAGCACTAGGTGACTAAAGTCCTTATGGTCTCAATCAAACAAGTAGATTGTTGAATTTAATGATTGCACAAATAAATTTCAAACCATAGCATTAATCACACGATAGTTGGAAATCAAATAGCAGAAGCATAAACAATTTCACACGTACATGGGTAATTACTCCTTCAATACTAGTTTTTCATTCCTTCGAAAAACTTACAAGGAAACCTCCACAAGTTGCTTAAAACCAGCAGCCGCACAGTTATCGAAATCACCCTGACTAAGCGAAACACCTACCTAAGAAGTACGACATGTACCAATGACTATATAGACTATACATACTTTGTTCGTACGATTGTATGGATCAGTACATTACTATTTATACAACCATATGGAACTACACAGACTATTATCTCGAATTGCATGTTGCCCGGAAACGCTTATTCTCTAGTTGCCTACTCTCTCTCAGTCGTCAACCTACTTAGATATTCATGTGTTCTTGAACTCTCTATCTTGACCTGTCTTTATAGTTTTAGCTAAGACCAAAACCCTAATCTATTTATGAGATTACTCCTAGTCTAAGTCATGCATGCATGAAATACACTTTTTAGACACAATTGCTAAACTTTCACATTTTAACTAAAGTGAATTAGAAAATAAAACTTATTTTTCTAAAACAGAAATTACTTTTCTAAAATAGAATTACTTTTCGAAAATATCTCAAACTACTTCTTGCACGTTCACACAAAATTTGTGCAAAAGTTCCCATCCTAGCTATAATTCTCAACACCTTCATCCTAAACGATTAAATGTACCTTTATGGGTTATTTAATGTAGCCCTATGTAGTGCTTGGAGGATCAGAATGACAATTGTGGGTGAATCGGCAAGAGTAACATTTTGGTTGGGTCCTAATGTTAAATTTAGCAGCATCGATAGTCATTCTCCAATGAGAGGCCATATGGGCCACTCTGAGGCTAGCCAGGGAGATTTGGAGAATCAACCAGTCTTGTTAGGTATTGACAAAAGCCAGGGAGAATGTACAACCTCTGTGAGTCAAACCAAAAGTCAGGAGGAACGAGATGCTATATGATCTTGTGAGTCAAGATGTAAGTCTAATGCAAAAGTCAGGGGGAACGTACAACCTCTGTGTGAGCGTAGACAGTCTAGTGCAAAAGTCAAGGGAAAATACAATCTATGTGAGCATAGACAAACTAGTGCAAAAGTTAGGGGGAACATACAACCTTTGTGAGCCTAGTCAAGCCTTGTGAGCCATGAGCAAAAGTCAAGGCATCTAGCAAAAGTTAGGTTGAACGTAAAATTCCTATGACATAGAAACAAACAATGTTCCTGATATTACAAATGATGTAAATGTATTGATCTAGTGCGTTGACACGTGTAACATTATCCACCATGAAGAAATTTGAATTGCCATATCATAAGTCAAGTTGTAAAAGTCAAAGTTGCATGTCTAGGTCAAAGTCAAGTTGTCAAGTTTTTGTTGCATGTCGCATGTTGCATGTTGCATGCATGCATGACATGTGCATGCTGAGTTAGTTCACATGCATTGCCAAGTCAAGGGTGAGTTGTAACTGAAGTTTCAAGTCTAGTTCTAAATTCAAACTAAGTAAAGTTCGAAATTCGAACTAAAGTGTAAAGTTGAGTTATGTCTGTTGAATTTAAAGCAGATGCAAGAGCCATTCTCTGGGAGGATGGTAAAGACCCTAGCTTAGATCTAGGGCCCCCAGTGCACTCCTAGGGATTTGGTCTGGGACCAAACAATCAGAGCCATGGCAAAAGACCCTTGAAAGGGCCCTCAGTAGATAACTGGGGTTCTTGGTCTGGGACCAAGCAGTAAAGACCCTTGAGAGGGCCCTCAGTATATGACTGGGGTTCTTGGTCTAGGACCAGGCAGTTAAAGTCCCTAGATATGTCTAGGGCCCCTGGACATGTTCTAGGGTACCCATGTCTGGGACATGGGTTGATCCTTGGTCTTGTACCTTGGTGGATAAGACCCCAAAAATGTTCTGGGGCAACCTGGTCCTTGATCAAGCAGTTGTTGGTGTATGACTCTCTTTGAAGGCGGGCATGACCACATGAGAGATGTATCTCATATGCAGTGATGATAAAGTTAAAAAGGTCACCTTGAGAATTACATGGACATTTGTAAACCTCTCCTAAACCCAACACCCTTGGCTTTTGGGCTTGAGTTTGTTTGGGGTTTGTGTTTTGTATTTTTTGGGGTTAATACAAAAAATATTTAATTAATAGAAATTGTAAATATATTTAATTAATATTTATATTAATTAAATATATTACTTTTATTATTATTTCTTTTATCTAACCCTCACCCAAAAGTATAAATAAAGACCCCTCCCCCTTTATTCATTCACTCTTATTCTATCTCTCTCCTAAAGATGGCAGATTGCTCCCTTGCAACAGTTCGGTCCCTCCTTGCAACAGTTCGCCCCCCCTTTGGCAACAGTTCGGCCTCCTTGCATCAGATAGCGGCTCAATTGGTGGCAGTTTACAGACCTTCCCTTGTAGCAGAGTTTTGTTCCAGGTCTTGCTGATTGGTTTTGCTGCTAAGGGTATGGTGAGTGCTTTCCACTGCTGAGAATTCTGGTGTAGCTGCTCTCCACCAGCCAGCCATCATTTCATTAACCAGAAAGCCCTCTTCATCAGCCTGTCGTCCCCTATCTGA
>JZKD02S1672933.1:298630-313931 GCA_000966675.3 Picea glauca | reverse complement strand
CATCGATGTGAGTCAAGATGATTCACAAGAGGACGATTTGCAGCAGAAAAAGTCACCGTTGAGTTGGCTTGGTAAGAAATGGTTGGATTTCTTGAGCAAGTAAGGCTTGCATTTTTCTGTTGTAAATGCAATTTTCAGCGTTATGTGTGCATTTATGGGAAACATGATAAGTTGCAGCACAACTTGTATGATGCAAATTGCATGTGAATGCAATTCGTTGGAAGGCATTCTTGTTGTTGCACAACTTCGCCAGGAGGATGTAAAAGATGGATATGATGTTCACTTGTTGCAGCCATTTATCTTTTTCATTTCAACTCTTATGTACCCACATGTTTCGGGTTTATGTACTTATGTTTGTACTGGAAGGAGAGTTGAAGAGTCATGCACATGCATTTGTTTTTATGTATGTGTAAGCAGTAAACCTAGTGATGGTTCATCATGAATGACTCATGATTGTTACATGATTATGTATCATGTTTGTCGACTTGTCATTTTGGGAAGATTGAGATGTTTCAAATGAGGCTCAACTGGTGTCGATGATTGTCTGACGACTATGTTGTGTCGATCATGTTTTTCGACTTATGTTTAGTCGATGGTGTTTGTTGACTTGTAAGTTGATTTTGAGTACACCAAGATGCAAGAAAATGCAATGTGCTTTGATGAAGTACAAGATGCGACAATTTGTTTAAGAACAAAAGATTTTGTTAGCATCATTTTCAGTCTTGTATAATTTGTTTTCAAGATTGATGGTTTTCTTGGCTTGTAACAAGATGTCGCAGAAAAGTTTTTGCAGCCATTAGAGAGTTGATTTTGTTGATGTCAAAGAGTTTGAAAGAGGGACTTGATTCTCAGTGGGAAGGTTAGCAGTCTTCCAAGCACAAAGAGAGCAATGGGTCAGCAGCAGCCAGAGAATAGTGGTTGAGGGACATAGCCAGTTGCAGTGCAAGGCATGTCAAGGTATCCAGGTGATTGTCGAAAAGGTTTTTCAAGTAGAATCAGTTGATAGAACTTGAAAGCAGACAGATAATCATAAGCTTTTGTGGGTCCAAAAGCCTTTCAGTGGGAAGGTGTGATCGAAATCTGGACCAGGGGTCAAATTTTAGCTCAAAAATCAACATTCTCGGAATTGCCTCAAAACGAAGGAGAGAATAGCCTTCATCGTTGCGAACCCAACGCAACTCGTTTCGTCTCAAACGGACATCAGGAGCGAGAGATATCGCGATCTGTCTGAATCGTCAAACATGTAAAAAGATGGATGTTGACTGTGTAGTCCATACGGATGTTGATGTGGCATGACCATACGCTGACGTGGCTTGACCATACATGCTGACGTGGCAGAGGTGACGTGGCAGTTTCATATTGGCATACTTGGGTGAATCATTTGTTGACACGTGGCAGTTATTGGGCAAATGGTAAGGTGCCACGTGGCCCAGTCATGGGCTGCCACGTGGCACCCCAATATTGGTTGAATTGGTTGTTGTTCAAAATTTTGTACCGTCCACCGGATTCGAACCGTGGACCTCCCCCTTTGGCAACGATTTGGTAGAGTGTGGGCTACCACTAGCCCACACCGTAGTCCTTGTTATGTATACGAGGTTTATTATATTTGAATTAACATATTGTAATGTGTGGAGGGGGGTCGGGCCAGGGCTTAGCCCCGACCCGAGGTTTTATTGTGTTATACATATGACCACCGTATATATATATATATATATATATATATATATATATATATATATATATATATACGATTGCGCGTGTGTTTGGATTGTAAACGGAGCCCGCGGTCCTATATACAAACACCACATGT
This sequence comes from Picea glauca, assembly GCA_000966675.3. Lineage (NCBI taxonomy): Eukaryota > Viridiplantae > Streptophyta > Pinopsida > Pinales > Pinaceae > Picea > Picea glauca. Next base: position 312,121 of record JZKD02S1672933.1, on the reverse strand, counting down.
GACCACGGGGGCGCAGAGTTGTATGGACCACGGTTGTATTGCGTACCATATGACCACATATGGGCGCACGCATTGTTTATTCAACCAATTTGAAATGGTTCAGTTTTAGCCCGCGATGTTATTACTTTTAAACCATATGACCTTTGTTATATGCGCGCGGGGTTTTTAAATTGAGGTTTGAACGGTTCAAACGACGCGCCATGTGTCGTGGCCTTATTTGCCTACAAACGGTTAGCCTTTTTATAATGCGCAAGGTCATATGGAGGACCGTATGTGCACAGGTGCTAGGTGGTTAGGGGCTGGCGCGTCCATAACCGTCCTACAGTTCGCACCGTTGGCGCGGTTGCACCCGGTGCTGGGTTTAAACACGCATTTGGAGCGTGTTCTTGGTTCAAGCACACAGAGGTGCGTTTTGGCGAACCAGAGCCAGCAAGCTTGAAGGAAGAGAATGGCAGGAGGCCTATCTTTCTCATTTTTTGGTCGATTGAGGTATCGTAAAAGCCCAGCTAGGGGTTTTTGGACGTCCTGAATCCATTGGCACTATTATCAAGGCCATTTGAAGACTTCTTTTGCAGGTTTTTAGCCATTGAAGTTTCAACAAGCTACAGGGAGCTTGAAGCCCTCATTGATGATGACATGTTTTGGTGAGCCTATGTTTGTTTTATGTGATTGAATAATCACGTTTGGCTAATTGTTATGCTCTGAACACATTGGGACAGGTTTCAGAGGCATTTGAGGACTTTTACAGGTGTTTTTGCCAAAGAGAAGCTCAAGGAAGCTTAAGGCCACATGTAGAAGAGGTCATGCCCGGATGAGCCATGATCCGTTTTCAGAGTTTTATTAGTCATTTTGGGGGTTTTTATGTGTTTTGATCCCAATGGTATAGTCTGTTTTTCCATTGGAGTTGAGCAGCAGCTTGTAAAAGAACTTTTGACAAATTAATCCCAGAGAGCCAAGTCCATTAATGGAGGCTCAAGGAGATGTAGCCCGGAGGGGGGTGAAATCCTTTAGCATGTTGTGATTGTTTTGAGTTTGATGGTTTATTTGCTGCAAGTTATGTTGTTGTGTATTTATTGAAAGTACATATATAACCATTTAAAAGAACATTTCATCACACATGAACATTTGAAAGAAGATACATAAATTTGGCACATAATTTTATCTTGCATGTTTTAACACATGAAGCAAGGTCCTGTAAAGTTTATTTTTAATGAAGTAGAGGGTGCTTGCATAGCATAACAAGTCAGCCTTCTATTTTCAGATCATTGGCCATTTTCATTTAGGTTTTTGACTTGCTTTTTGGCTTGTATTCAACAAGTGAATATCATGTACATAACAATTGGAGGGTGAATATGGTTTATAAGGCATTACCTACATTGCAAAGTTTCGTTAATCTAGTCCAGTGAACATGTCTACAACCTTACTCATGCCATGCTTTGTGTATTACATTTCGCTACATTGTTTGTTCATGTGTATAACATGAATAAGCATTCTAGGTTGTGCAACAAATATTAACACGTCCAAATTCCAACGCCAAAACTACACGACAAGGGATATTAGTGTGTCCACAATGTTGAAGTTTTACTTATACAGCTAGCAATTATGGTTCTTCTTTATTATTACAATCATTTAGCACATTAGTTGTATAAATAAGATCATTGAAAGAGAGGCAATCACATAAACAATAAAGACACACAAATTATCTTGGGAAACTCTCATGGGGTAGAAAACCTAGCAAAACTTCCTCAATATAGACAGACCAAAGACCAAACATAGGATCCTCCTATAGTCCTTCACTAGGAAGAGTAACACACCACTTGGGCAAGAAATACTAGGAGATCGACCAGAAATCCTCCTTAACGTCACCCCTAGTTGCAGTAGGTTCTCCTCCAAGACTTGCACACTATAGAGTTGAGTGTGTGTGTGTCCAAATGAGGCATTGGCCTCTCTTATAAATAGTGGTTTGGCCAACCTATAATTAGGTCTGGGCCGACCTGTCACTTTACCCTCTTAATTTACAATTAACTGTCAAGGCACAATAGGGCCGACTTTTACTAAGGCACAATAGGGACTAATTAAATATAATATAATAATATTATTCAACTCTCTCAGGTAAAATATTCTTTGAAGTTACAATATTTCAACACTCCCCCTTAACAAGAAGGGTATTCTACTGACAATATTAATAACAATTCACTAGACTCAATACATCATCAAGAGGAGGGGACATCGTCATCAACATCGAGAACACTGCCGATCATATCTATAGGTCATCGGAAGTTTTTATCATCATCAACATCAGTAGAAACTGAACATCATCATCATCTATAGCGCGGAGCTGGGGTAACATCATCATCATCATCAACAGCATGAAGTTGGAACATCAACATCAACAACACAAAGCTGGAATAACATCATCATCGTCAACAAGATGAAGTTGGAACATCAACATCTATATGTGGCAACAGAATGAGGCAGGTGCATCAACAACAACATCTGTGGTACTCTAACAGACCATCCTTACCGGACCTTTGGGATTTGCCCAGGAATCATAAGATTCCCTAGGATATAGAATCCTAACTAAGCTACCACTATTAACCACCGCTGGCATATGCATGCACAGGTACTCTGATAGGTCATCCTTACCAAACCTTCGAGATCTTCCCAGGGATGATCAGTCCCCTAGGATATAAAATCCTAACCGAGCTACCTGTTGTTAGTCAAGATACCATAGTATCATCAGCATCAATCCCCCTTTCAAGGGAGGTCCTTTCAGACTACACCAAGCTTGTCTCGAAAGTACTCAAACTTCACACGAGACAGAGGCTTGGTCAACACATCTACAACATGTTCATTTGTGCCAACATATTGAAGCTTTATAGCTCCCTTTTGCACCATGTCACGAATGTAGTGATATTGAATCTCTATGTGCTTCATCTTATCATGGAACATTGGGTTCTCTGCTATCTTTATGCAACTCTGGTTATCACATAGAATCATGGTAGCTTCCATCTCCAGATCAAACAAACATGTCAACAACTTTCAAAGCCATATGGCTTCACAACTAGTGGAATGTGTTGCAATGTACTCTGCTTCTGTCGTGCTGAGAGCAATATTGGACTGCTTCCTGCTTTTCCATGAAGTCATGGTTGACCCCAAACTGAAACATCATCCTGAAGTGCTCTTTCTATCTGAAGCATTTCCAGCCCAATTTGAATCAGTGTAACCATACAATTTGAAGTCATGATCTCCTGTGTAACAGAGACCATAATCCAACGTACCCTTAAGGTATCTCATCACATGCTTTGCAGCTACAAGGTGAACACGTCTGGGCTCCATCAGATACCGACTCAAGGTGTTCATAACAAAGCATATATTTGGCCCGACATTCATCAAATACATCAATGAACCAATAATTTGTCTGTATAGAGTAGCATCAACTAACTTTGACAAAGTATCAACCAGGAGCTTCAAATTTGTCTCCATGGGTATGGCCATGGCTTTACATTCCAACATGTCAAAATTCTTCAGTGTTTCAACTGCATACTTCCCTTGTTTAAGGAAAATATCTTTTGGGCTCTGCCATACTTCAAGACCTGAGAAATAGTGCATTGGGCCTAGGTCCTCATTTCAAATTTAGCGGCAAGCTTCTTCTTACAATCTGTGATGAGGTTTTCTTCATCTGTCAAGAACAAGTCATCCACATATCGCAGTAATATAACTGGTCCATCATTCTCAATCTTGAAGTAAAGGTTGGGATCAACTTTACTCTTGGTAAATCCCAAGCTCATAAAAAAACTATCAATCCCACCATACCAAGCTCTTGGAGCTTGCTTCAACTTGCAGACATAAGTCTTCATGTCCTGTACTTCGAAACCAATTTTTCACATCACATTGTACCAACCTGGTACACTTTCTCATCTGCAACTTAATTTGCACAATCATGTGTTAGCTCTATGTGCTTTCTGCAAAGCACTATATGTCTCACTGCCTGAGAGTATGTCCTCTACTTTTTCTGCAATTGTTCCTTCTAGAATCGAGACTCTACACCTACAACTGTTATCTATGAAGCTGAGAATGACTACTCTATTCTCACTGTAGTTGTTGAACTTTGAGAGTAGCTCCTCTATTCTATCATGGCAACAACTTCATCTAAAACCGAGAGTGGCCGATACTGAAGTTAGCTTTTCTTCTTTCATGGAGGCAACTCAAACTCAAATACAGGGACTGCTCCCTTTGAATCTCAAACTGTATTGAAATCATGGTTGTTATGGTTATCTTTTTGAACACTGGAACTATTTCTTCGATTGCTAGAGCAAGTGTCTCGTTATAGTCTTCTCCCTCTTGCTGGGAGAATCCTCTGGACACAAATCAGGCTTTGTACATCTCTATACTGTTATGTGCAACATGCTTGTTATGTTAGATCAATCTTGGAAGCCACCATTGACTTCCCTTATGGTCTCAAGGCAAAATCCATATCCTAGTCCTTCCGATTGGCTTCCTCCTCTGCCACTGAAACAAGGGAATCTTCCCAGGATATTTCACGTTTCCTAGAAGTCTTTGAAGCTACGATCTAGTCTTCTCAACTCATGTAATTTGTCTGTCGGTCCTAGAAGATGTCTCTTTTTCCCATTTGATCCTCTCTTAAACCAAGCTCACTTTGAGTCTCCATGCTCCCTCCGAAGCTTAATTCCCTATGAGTCTATATAATCTCGAAGCCATCAACTCCCTCTAATATGGCACATCAATTCTATATGGCTTTGCGTCCGACAAAGTGTCATGGGACCATGCTAGTCCTTTCCTAGTTACTACATTGATTATGGGTAGGCCCTTCTAGCTCTACTAACTCTTCCTGATGATCTGAAGAGTGATCAACTGCACTAGAGGGATTTGTTTTGTTATCTTTGGAGCCTTCAGCTCCTCATGTTCCGTCTTCATATGAGATGTTGTGTATCTAGCAAAAGTAGCTTCTTCTTCTTCTTCGGTACATGGATGTGTACGATCATGTATACAACTTGGATAGTCTGCTCCATGTCTCATGTAATATGTTGCCTCCTGCAACCATCACTATAGTTTCCTCGGGGTTATCACATGTGACCTGCCCGGAACAAGAACAACAAGGTAGAAACAACAGACAAGAATAATACTCTTTATAATAATAATAAAACAAAAGTGATAGCAATCGTCACAGTAGCTCCTTTAGAGCTATCACTTGTGACCTGCCTGAAACAAGGGTCAAAAGTAATAAATACAATAATAAGAAACAAGAGCATCATTCTTCTAGTGTTGTGATCAATCATTTCTCCATGGTAACCTAAAAACAAAACAAGAAGTTTTTCCCTAAGGAGATGTTAGTTATATCCCGTAGATGATTACAATAAGAATTTATCTCAATAATGCTCACATGCTACCGAGTATAAAAAAATTCAAAGATTGACATCGCAATTATAGTGTTTACTTGTAATGTGGTAGTTATCAAACTTGACATGTGCAAATTTTAATCGTATCAACTTAATAAATCAAACCTGGAGTCTTGTACTCAAGAATGAGCATTGTTTCTTTTCTTCCGAGTCTCCCTCACTCAAGATGACGAGTATTCTCTTGAACCTGTCCTATGTACTAAGATAATATGCTTACTTGGCAAGAATCTAAGTTAGAGAATAAACTCTTTAATCTCAACCTTAATCAATCTAATACTTTTGACTTTGATTTTGACCAATGGTTAGTATGATAGTCATAACTTCAACAAACCAAAATACAATCTAGATGTTCATAAGATCATAACAAATAGATGCATATTAAATTGATCAAACCTGAGGTGCATTGTTCCTTTGAATGTGTTGGATCTGAGATCCCTTTGGATCTACGATTGTTGTTTAGACAAAAGATCCTTTCTCCTGCAAATACCCTTTTAAAAATAATGATACAGTTTAAACACATGTAAGTACATACCTCTGACAGTTTCTTGCTAGGGTAAGGCACACTAGGACAATAAAACATCAGTCCCAACACTTCACAAAAACTTTCACTGCAACTGGTGCTGGCACTCCCATTGGTGTTGCAACTAGTATGAAGGAACTGGCGTGAAGGAAATGGCATTGCAATTGATACTTCCACTGAAACTTAGGGTTTTATGAGGAAACCCTAATTTTGCAAACTTCATATTTCAAAATTATGATCCAGGGACTAGATGCGTCCTCCTAGGGAGAGCTACTATATGTGGTTACTTTCTCCAACGTCCTCCTTAAACAGGGAAAACGTCACACATAGGGTTTATGCAGAAACCATAATTTTATGGCAGCGACAATACTGAAAACTGGATTTTTGGAGAGGGTGCGTTGAGGCTAACCACTTCCTATAAACTGTGAATTGGTCTCTTTCAGACATGCTCTGATACCATGTTGATATTTTAGTTATACAACTAGCAATTACAGTTCTTCTTTATTATTACAATCATTTAGCACATTAGTTGTATAAATAAGATCATTGAAAGAGAGGAAATCACATAAACAATAGAGACACACAGATTATCCTGGGAAACCCTCATGGGGAAGAAAACCCAACAAAACTTCCTCAATATAGATAGACCAAAGACCAAACAAAATATCCTCCTATATTCCTTCACTAGGAAGAGTAGTGCACCACTTGACCAAGAAATACCAGGAGATAGACTAGAAACCCTCCACGACATCACCCCCAGTCGCAGTAGGTTCTCCTCCAAGACTTGTGCACTGCAGAGTTGAGTGTGTGTATCCAAATGAGACACTTGCCTCTCTTATAAATAGTGGTCTGGCTATCCTATAATTAGGTCTGAGTCAACCTATTACTTTACCCTCTTAATTTAAGATTAATTGTCAAGGCACAATAGGGCCGACTTTTATTGAGGCACAATAGATCCCAATTAAATATAATATAATAATATTATTCAACTCTCTCTCAAGTAGAATATTCTTCGAAGTTACAATATTTCAACACACAACACATTGCTAATTACCATTGTCACACTCAAAATTAACCACTACAATGTTCATTGTGTTTTGTTCTACACCTTTGATACAATGACCAAATATGTGCACTTACTCATACAAATTACAACTTGGACCTCTTTTTAGCACAACTTCATCGATGATGAACTTAGTTAATCTTTGAATTCTTTTGAGATCTAACCACTCAACTTAGGAATTTTTGGTCCCCAACAACTATCTTGTGCATCTTAAAAACTTCACTTTGATCTACTGTAAGGTGTACCATTTGCTAGCTCAGAGCAATTGTGTTTTTAAGCCAATCTCATAAATATCAAGGTTTTATTTTTGGTCGCTCATTCTTTCCATTGTAAAATTGTATCTAGATTCAATGTTGTGCTAGCTTCAATTGCAAGCTCCCTGAGGAATGACACATGAACTCATCCTCTTCTTCTTCTTCTATCATGAATTTTGTTCTACAATCTCTCCATGAGTTTATTATAATCTTTACGATTGAATATGAAATGCTTTATTTCGTCTCTCCAATCATATTCCTTAAATTACACAAAGTATAGAGAGGTAGAGAGAGAATGCAAAGCATTGTGACTATCAGTCTTCTACATGTGTGGTGTTATGTTCTCCATGTACATTAGCATGGAATTTTTTGTTTGTGTGTGTATGACATGAATGAGTGTTCCTATTGGTATTCTACATGCGAACTACCATGTTGTGCATCCACATATGTTGAGATCCTCCTTAGGGGTGAAATGGGGGTCAAAGGGCCCATGGTAGAATAATAATAGTGGAGATTATATCCACTATGCTTATTGTTATTAAATGAGGTCCGCCATATTGGAGTATACGTGCACATTTACCTAGTACATCATTTTTCCCGTGTTTTATAGTCCATGTATGAGGGCGCACTTGGTCCCACTTGGTCCAAGATATTCTCCCTTGGATGAGAATATTCTTTCCTTGTGCAAGGGTGCACCTCTTCTTGATTCATGCTTCAATTAATACTTTAGTTACACTAGTGGAGTTCAGTCTTTCATGCCTACCTTGGAATCATCACCAAGAGTACATGCCTTCCTTGGAATCATCATCAGAATGTGCATTACATGTGCATGAGGCTAGGCGGGTGCATCCATTGTGCATGCATGAGTGTGATACACTCCATTTGTGCATATCTAGTTAACCATTGATTGCATGGCCAATTAACTAAGACTAAGTGGCAGATTACAAGTGTTTCAATTAATGCATGTCCATGTAAGCTCTAGAAGCTCAACTATGGTGCATTAGCTCACCATGTAGCCTATATATCTTGTAAATCATTCGCTCATTCTGTTAGCACTGAAAGTCACACTTTGATTGCTAAAGTGTAAGCTCATCACGCATCAGTAGGTTTTAAGGTAAGTTTTATGATAAGATGTCAAATGGATCAAAACTCAGCAAAACAATGTAAATCACAGAGAGTTCCAGATAAAATGCATCAACAAATGAGGTCTTGGCTAACTTGGATCAGGGTTTAAAGAGTAAGATGGATAGATGTAAAACTTTAGTGAGAAAAGTGAAATATGTCTATTGCTCACATCAGGCAATACTAACAGACATATGAAGAAAACCTTTTGACACAAGAACTTCTTTTATTCAAAAGATAAACTCTGATAAAATTATAACAACATCACAACAAAAACTTCATTGTAATACATATACAATAGATTAATTGAAGCATTCAAAAGACAGTAGAATCAAAGTAAGACGAGAATAAGATGACAATAAAGAAGTTGATTTCTATTAGTAAAAAAGTCTCAGGTCACAAAATCCAGAGATGGCTCTATTATATTCACAATATTACAAAGTCAGTCTCATCTCAACCATTCCAACCCTCTTAATGATTTCCAATGCCTATCTTATAGCCTAGGTTGTCAATGACAGCTTTACAATTCGAATCCCCCCTCCAAGGTTGCATCTTACATATGAGCTAATGAGGTAGATCTTCTCTCTCTCAACATGAGGCAAAATTCAGGATGCAATTCACTAGCATAAGTTATTTTGGCAAAGGTTTCAGTAGGTTTGATCTCTGTAGGGATTTTATTGTACATTTTATTAAACCTTTTGGAAAAGTTTGGAATTGATTCCCCTTCTTTTCTCTTGAGTGACCCAAACTCTATAACATAATACAAAAAATCTTTCTTATCACCCCAATGCCTTAAAAAGGCATTATCTAGGGCTTCAATCCTAACAATTGATCCAGGGGTTAAACTCCTAAACCATTTCCTGGCTTCACCATCAAGACTTTGTACAAAAACTCTCATCCATACATCCTCATTTTCAATGTTCAGATTATCAACATAGCTACAAAAGGTTGCAAGAGGTTCCTCTGCAGTTATGTCCTCTTCTCTTGTGAACTTGGGCATATACTTAAGATAGTCTCCTACCAGGAGAGCATTCGTAGGCTGAGGAAGCAGTAGAGGAGCATATCTAGTAGACACTATGGCATCCATCAAATTTCTAGGAGGGTTTGCACCTGCCATCTGATTATGAGGAGGAGGAGGAGGAGGATGAAGTCCAGGAGAACTAGGAAGAGACTTTATTGGTGCAGATATAGTTTGTATGATGGGTAGCTTAGGAAAAGGTAGAGTATAGGATGGAGAAGTTTCAGTTTTAACAAAAAGAGGTTGAGTCTTGGAAGTGGATGGTGAAAACTTCAAGGGAACTGAGGTTCCTTCTTCTTTGGTCATAACAAATTTAAAAGAATGAGGATATGGAGAACCTAGGGTAGGAAAATCCCCTAGACTCTCAAGCCTAAACCAATTTACAACATCAGGTGAGGCAAGAACTTCAAAATTTTCAATGCTTTCTTCTTTCAGTTGACGGGAAAAAGAGGAATACTCTATAGGAAAATCTCCAAGATTTAAATTTTCAGGAGTTTCAACAAAAGGTAAATGAGAAACACTAGATACAACTACTGGTGTTTGAAAAGTAGAATCGAGAAAGTTTCCAGTAGTACCCGAAATAGTAGTTGAAAAGGATTCTTGAGAAGCTTTTCCTTTCTTGATGATCTTCTCGGGGTCAGCTTCAGGTGTAGCCAGAGGTAAATGTGGAGTAGACCTCGTGTGTCTACCTTTAGGAGCCACAACTGAAACAATGGAGTCCCCAGGTGCAATCTGCAGTCTTCAATTCACTGATCACTGTGCAACCTCAAAATCAATATTTTCTCTATCGTTCAACCCAGGGAAATGTCTTCAATCCGTCCCTCGCAACGACGCCAAGAATGTTAGCACTGAAAGTCACACTTTGACTGCTAAAGTGTAAGCTCAACACCCATCAATAGGTTTTAAGGTAAGTTTTATGATAAGATGTCAAATGGATCAAAACTCAACAAAGAAATGTAAATCACAAAGAGTTCCGGATAAAATGCATCAACAAATGAGGTGTTGGCTAACTTTTATCAACATTTATCTTTTCATTAAAAGAAGTTCTGGTGTTGAAAGGTTTTCTTCATATGTTTGCTAGTATTGTCTGATGTGAATAGTAGACATATTTCATTTTCCTCACTAAATTCTTCCATCTATCCATCTTACTGTTTAAACCTTGATCCAAGATGGCCAAGACCTCATTTGTTGATGCATTTTATCTGAAACTCTCTGTGATTTACACTGTTTTGTTGAGTTTTGATCCATTTGACATCTTATCATAAAACTTACCTTAAAACCTATTGATGGGTGATGAGCTTACACTATAGCAGTCAAAGTGTGACTTTCAATGCAAACACATTCACTGTGGAATATATTTTCATTCATTCTCTCTTCATTCCTTTTAGTCTCAAGCTTGAAATTGTTGCTTCTTTTTGCAACTAGATTCTCTGTGTAGGTTATTCAACAATTTCACATGGTATCAGAGCACTTGATCTTGTAAGGAGAAGCACATACTTTCTTTTGCAGTTTACAAAGGAATGGAGTGCACATAGAGAATGGATATGCCCCCGACATTGATCCTCGCTCCATATAGTTATTTTGAATGGGAGCCTAAATTTCTCCTTCTCCTCGAAAGCAAAGGACTTTAGCGGATTACAATGGGAACCGAAGCAAAGTCCAATTCTATTGTTGAGAAAGCTCAATTTCTCAACAGACTGGATAAAGCATTTAGGCTAATATGCTTGTTAATATCTCCAAAACTACTCTTCCACATAGAATATGCCTCCACGTGAGACGAAGTATGGACCACATTGGAGGGTCTATTCTAGAGACAGAATGATCTTGAAGATTGCATAATAGAGAATGCCAAGAAAAAGATTGGGGAAAAGCCATCGAAATATCAAGGTAATGGTCATGCTCTATTTTCCATTTCTTCCTCACCTAATATTTGGATTTCAAATTCGAGGAACAGGTTATTGGATCCTTCCACGTATAGATTGTTCATTGAAAGAAGTGAGAAGTTTGATGAAGGCCCCCTACACGCATTCCAGGAGAAACATGTAGCAACTTCTCTGCCTCTTCTTGAAGCCAATCTCAAAGAGGATTCTCCATGCTACTCAAATCATACTTTAGAATCCGGTTTAGATGTTCATGAGCATACTATTGTTGATCCATATCTTAGACCACGGTGGGCACAACATACTAAACAAATCGTCAAAGATCCAATGGGTTATCTTGTCGATCCAAGGAGGACAAGCTCTCAGTTTGAGGGTCTTTTGCATGCCCTCGCATCTACTAAGCCATTATTACCTATGCATTACTATATGGTTCTTTCATCTGATCCTCGATCATATGCAAAGGTTGTAGGAAACCATGATTGCAAAGTTGTTTTGAACCACACGTGGGATTTGGTTCCTCTTCAGTTTGATCAAAGCAAGTGGATAACTAAGGGCTTCTCACTGGTGCATTCACTTCACCAAATCCTTATAGACATATACATCTTCATCAAAACCTTCATTGGGCACAAATTTGCAGCTTTTCAAGATCTCTCAGGAATGAAGGACACAATTTCATAGCGGTTGCCATAGTCAACATTGTCTTTTGAGGGGGGGTGTTTCTTCCCACTGGGTTTTCACTCTTTCCTCATCTTCCAAATGTTTTCTTTTCATAGATGCATATGTACATGGGTACATGTTATAGCCTTGATTTCCACCCTATAGGCCAGAGAGGAAGCCACCAGAGGATAGACGCCATGATACATATTTTGCCTAAGGTTTGAACCCTTTTAGAGCCCCTTTTGGGTTCCTCACGAAACACCTAGTAGACAACAAGCTAGGCCCCTGCTCATCACTAGTGGCTCAACAAGCGAGGCACTAGTCAAGGCAGAATGGCTTTGGCTTAACAATTCTTCGGCATTTTCCTGTTTTGAACCTCCTTCTAGGATGTCAAGAACCTCTGGTTTATATAGGCTTGAAGTGGGTTATAAAATCCCAACTTCCCCCCAAGATCTGGCATCAAGAAGAGCTCCAGATCCTCCAATAACGGCCAAAATCTCTCAAATCTGGCTAAAAAATCAATTAAAAGCCATATAATAAAGTTTAAAAATCCATATTTGGCAAAATACAAGGCACAACCCCCGAATTCTGGGCCCCTGGTCATATGTGCCCTCCATGTGTCCACGGGCTAGTGTTGGTTCGCTGGCCCCCTCCGTCCTTGGCTCCTGGTCTCGTGCGCATGGCCATATGACCGCGCCTCCCAAGCTCCACGCACCTTTCTGTTGATCCATAGCCCACTGTTACACACCTTGGTCGGCGGGCTAGCCCGACCGACCAACGTTAACCCCACAAAATCGTGCTAAACGTATAAGGGAGTGGACATGTGTAAAGGTCACATGTTAAAGCGTCGAGGCTAACCACCATGTTACAATTCCCGTGCCAACCAGATCATATAAGGTTTATATAGATCAAACACATGGAAAGCTTCGAGGGCTGGGGCTAGGCCCTAGCCCTTTAATCCGCCCAACATACATACATTCACACTCAAATATAAACTTTGCACCATAGTGGATAAGAAACAATGTGGGCGGGCTGGTAGCTCGGCCCTACCAAAGCCATTCTTCCAAGACTGGAGGCCACGAGTTCGACTTCTATGGAGTCCATACCATTTTTCCATAACCAACAAACCAATGAAGGGATGCCACGTGGCAACCCATGATTGGGCCACATGGCACCATCACATTCGCCCACAAGGTGACACTTGTCAAGGGAACATTCGACCACCTATCTGCCCAGTCAGCATGCCAATGTACCTGCCATGTCATTGTACGACCGTATGACCTGTATAGTCAACTTCCATGTCATCACTGTAGGGATTGTACGAACTGCACAGTCATAAAAAAAATTCATGTTTGGCAAAACAAACTGAACGCGATATCTTTCACATATAGTGTCAGTTTGAGTCCATTCAAGTTGCGTTGGGTTTGTAACGATTGTTCGACAACACAGGTATTCCAATAGAGGACGAACACCTTCAGTAACCACTCACATAACCAGATCAAATATCAACACACCAATGTTTTCACGTGGTAAAACCCCTACGGGGAAACATCCACG
>JZKD02S1672933.1:254086-273774 GCA_000966675.3 Picea glauca | reverse complement strand
TTTGACCTTTTGGGGCTTCTAGATGACTCATGAGGGTTCTCCAACTTCACATGACCATAACTCTCTAACCGTGAGGAGTTATGTGATGTTCCACATACCACTGGAAATGGCATGATATGCACTATCCATATAGAATAATATTACCTGAAAATATATCAAAACTCATATTGTTATCCATCAAACAAACTTGGGTCCATTACCCAAACCTAGGTTCTCCAACTTCACATGGCCATAACTATCTAACCGTGAGGAGTTATGTGACATTCCACGTACCATCGGAAGTGGAATGATATGTACTATCCATATAGAAAGTCTTGCCTTCAAATATATTAAAACTCATACCATTATACATGAAACAACCTTGGGTCCATTACCCAAACCTTTGTGCTACTAGAATTCGCTACCGGACTTTCTCCAAGGGTTGACATCAATCACTAAGGGTTGACATCAATCTACAATATCACTCTCCAATGGTTGACATCAATGACAACCAACAATCCATACCAACTGTCCATCAACCTAAGCCAATTGTCTGACACATTCCTTGTGAGTTTTGGGTTGAGATCTCGTGTAGACATTGGAGTGTGCCAGGGGGCATCACTACCAATATCACACTACCCTTTGCTTGCTAATTTGTTGGTTTCCATTTGCATTGTGTGTTCTTGCATAGATCAAGAAACTTTGCATTTCCATTGAAAAAAAAAACCAAAAAGGAAAAGATTTCTTGCATGCTAGATTTGCATTTGAAGCATTAGTGAACAAGTGCATTAAGAGCATTGTTTGGTTTCAGATATGAAGTGATTGTTGTCTGCGTGGTGTGTGTGAGGTCTTATTTCTGAAATTGGCAAAGAAAAAAGAAAAGACTCTTTCCCTCCCATAGCTAGCATTCATTTAAGGAAACAAATTTGCATTAGCATATTGGCATTGCTTAGTTGGGTCAAGAGTCATGACATCATTAAAGTTTCATCCATTACCTTTGGACCTAAGCAACAACCACTAAAAAAAAGTGCATAATCTAAAATTCATTAGAAATTTTGATTTTGATAGTGAATTAACATTAGATAGGCTTAGATCCTTGGAATAGGATGGGAGAGTAAACTATCCAAGGCCACAAAACGAAACCTACAAGTCATTAAAGAGCGTTAAAATCCATTCTTACAACCAGTGTGTCGGGAGCCTCCTCTAACTTAGGAGTTAAGCACAAGGTCACGTCGAGGCAAGTAGGGAGACTACCCTTTACTTGTTTTGGTGTTTGCGGTATCGCTTTGATCGTTACATATATGTGGGTTTCTTTACTTAACGCCTTCGAAGCTTCAGACTTAGTTACCCTGCCCTTACGTGTGATCGAACCTACAATTGTTCCTCAGGTCATTGATTGTAAGGTGGTAGCCTTAGTGACCTTTCCTAGGGAGCTACATAGGTGACTGCATGTGGGATGTACCTGTGGTACCTGGGGCAGATGTTCGTTCATGGTCTCAGTTCCCCCTGAGGGTGCCTGCCTTAATAAAGCGTACTTGCACCAATCAGGGTTGTTTCGCTTAGATCATCGTAACTGCTCCTCATACCTTCGCTAGTCAATCCTGTGGGGACTTCATCTCTTCCATATGGTTGGTTTTAGGAAGGCCGTTGAGACAATTGGTTTGCTTGTTGTTTGCCTAGATTTTATTAGGGGTGTGCTCTTTGAGTCCTAGTATAGGGCATCCATAGGTTGATTTTTGTTTGGATAATAACATAGTTTATTCACCATGGTTGAATTACCGCAACGGTCTTGTCGACTACGAGGACTTGAGCCTATTACAGGGGAAGAATCACCTGTCAAATGACATGAAATATCTGACAAAGACTTTGAAGGGATTGAACTTTGGTTTGAAGAAACTGGTTTAGTCGAGGTAGAAGTGGTAGATGAACGTCCTCCACATAATTTTAATCCTCCTTTGACCGAGCCAAACATCCCTATACTGGTCTAAGTAAGAGAAATATTTAGTGAGCATTTTAATTTGTTCACTCATCCTCCTACAATGTTAATACTGAGTGTCTTTCCTAGTGTAGTTGAGCCTACACACCCATCATCGAGTGGGACATGGGGAAATCCTCTCGGGGCCATCCACATAATGTCCACATTGCCACCTGTTAGCTCCATTGGGCCCACACCATCCATCCCATTTTCTCTCTATTCCTCGATCTGGGCGACAATAGTCGTGTCGTCATCTCCATCCGTTAGTTTACCTAATGCTTCTACACCCATCCCATCTATCCCAACACCCACCTCTGTATCTTCTTCTAGTTGGAGGGCGAGCTTTGATTTCAGCATGGGGAGTGGCATTCCTTCCACCTCCACCATTCCTATGAGTGAGCCAATATCATCTAGAACTAGTTCACTTTTCGGATGGAATATGTCTAGTGGTTTTGGGCTTGTCCGAAGTTAGACTGGGGTCAATAGTACATCTAGAGGTTTTAACTTTTCTTGGGTTAGCTCACATTTCCGAGAGGGCAATTTTCACCGTGGGGAAGTTTTCTTTTTGGGTTCACAACTGGTCTTAGGGGTTTCTTCCTTGGGACTAACTTTGGGAATATTTTTCTTGGAGGGTCCACATTTACCCCTGGGGGAATCTTTGGTTCTGGGAGCAACCTTGTTCTTGAACGTGCCACCATCACAATAGTCACTCACTCTTCGGGAACTCCACAACCCTCCCGATCCGGATTATTTTCGGCACGAAATGAGAGCGGAGATATAATAAATAAATGCACAGAGATATCACAGATATTCAATAATATAACATAAATGTATAAGAGATGCAACCATAAACACATATATACACTAATACACGATTTCTATTAATGAAAGAAATGTACAGAGACTCTAAAAATACAGAGTGAAAGACTCGCTAGAATGGTTGCAGCTTATCTCCGAGAAGAGATGTGATGGCTACTCGCATTCGCAAGAAGATGATTACAATGAGCCTCTCAAGGCCTTTTTACAATAAACAGGAATGTTGAAAACCATAGACATCCAAAAACCTAACCTTAGGAGATGAAATGCCAAAAGTCATGTGGGCCCCGTTTGGGTAAGTTAGTACATCAAATTCTCGGAGTCATAACTTTTGCATACGATCTTCGTTTTAAGCGCATGATAGCCCGTTGGAAAGGTATCGTCAAGGAGATTCATTTTGGAGGCAATGTGGAAGGATAAACTTCCATATTGCTCCCCTTTTCCCAAAAATGTTGTTTAGGGCCTCAAAATGGCCTCGGAAGTTAAAAACTACTACAAATAGTAAATTACCATAATTGCTAAAAAACTGTTTTGAGCGAGTTGGAAAAGGTGGGTGGCCATCGATATCCACCTGGATCAATCCTCCCTCCTTAGGAGGCAATGGTCTCCATAGCGTTGAGTGCCCGGGGGAGAGGAAAAAACGTTTGCTGAATCTGAATCTTGGTGAGTTGCTTGCCTTGCTGGAGACGTCGCGCTGCTCAGTTTGTGGAAGTCTGTCACGAACCTGTTGAGGTTGAGGTTTTTCAACAAGTCGAGCTACACGAGAGGAAGATGTGCAGAAGGAATCTTTACACTTTGTTTCAACCTTGTCAACCTGCTTCTGTTGGATAGAAGGTGCTTGGGGCGAGGCTGTAGTGGTTGCAGTGTCCTTTTGTTCCCCTTTTGAACAGATTGTGAAGAAGCTAAATTTTGTAGTATGAGATACTACCTTGCGGCACTGTCTAGGTGGAACAATAGTCAAAACTACCTCTGGTATTCTGTAGAGATGACGCCCTAGAGAAACAATGACACTGCGAGGTTGAGACTCATAAACAACATGGCATCTCCACATATATGGCTGGCCCAAGAGTACATCATAGACATCCAGTGGGGAAACATCACATAATACCTCATCCTTGAAGGGCTGGATGTCGTATGACAATCGACACTGTTGGTTGAGACGAAGATCTCGTCCTTGGCGAAGCCACCCAATGTCGTATGGCTGCAGGTGTGGTGTTGTCGACAATCCCAACTGTTTGACAACCTCTGCTGAGATGAGGTTCTTCTGACTTCCGCTATCAACAATAAAATGCAGCCGCGTCCCCTTCACCCACACCTGTGAATGAAAAAGGTGCTCCCCCTCTTCAAGATCTGTTGGTTCTTCTAGTTGAATTGTTGCAGTTGCGACAATATTAGTGGGGTCTGTATCAATGATCTGTCCTTTACCAGTATTTTCAGAATCAGGGTTCGACTCCTTGTCTTTGATCTCGACCACCAATGATTGTTTTGTGCGACATTCATCAGTGTTGTGCCAGGGGATTTTGTGGAAATCACACCATTTTCTGGTGTCCTTCTTTGTCTTCCCGTGACCCTTCTTTTCCTGTGGCTTGGATTGGTTTTCGAGAGACTGTTTATTAGGGTTGTCTTTGTCATACTTTGGTTGTTGCGGATTTGCAGACCTTAACTCTCATTTGTTCTGGTGCTTAAATTTCTACTCGATTTTAACAACATATTGATAAGCAACATCGAGTGATGAGATGTCCAGAAAATCCATTTCAGTTTGGATGTATTTGTGTAGAGCCCCATGGTATTTCGTAACCAAATGTCATTCAGAGTCTTTGATACCCAGCTTGGTGCGCAAGGTATGGAAGGTATTGGTGAACTCCGGAACTGCTTGGCCCCTCTCTTGCCACAATATAGTCCATCTCATGTACTGGTCCTCATAGTTGCTAACAGGGTAATACTGTTCCTTTACCGCATCCACAAAAAAATCCCAAGTGGGCTCGGCCCCATATATTCCAGAATCCTCTGTGGAACTTTGCTCCTAGTAAGTTTCCCATCAATGTTTGACATGGGGGAGATTTTTAAGGAGTGCGAAGGTGATCTTTTTCCTGTTGGAAAAATCGTGAACAGAGAAATAACCGTCTAGCAGATTTAACCATTTGCCTAGGGCATCCACATCTATTTGACCTTCAAATATGGGAATATCAAAATTAACCTATACCTTGAGAGGAGAGGTGCTTCCAAGGTGGTTGTTTGATGAAGATGCATCTGTTGCTATCAGAAGGCATTGAAGGATGTGGGAAAAATTCTCCATCATTTCATCCCTTTGTCGTGTGAGATCTTGCTCAAGCAACAGATTTACAGGATCGTCTGCTCTGTCATTTTTCTTTTCTTCTGCCATGGAGGGTTTCTTGGGTGTGTGAGAGTGATTGTCTTCAAGAGAGACAAGCTCGAGAACCAATTTTCTATACTTGGACCTCGTCGGGGATATGCACTGAAAAAATGATCAAGAGCAACCTGTTCTGATACCATTGATCCAGATTATTTTCGGCACGAAATGAGAGCGGAGATATAATAAATAAATGCACAGAGATATCACAGATATTCAATAATATAACATAAATGTATCATAGATGCAATCATAAACACAGATATACAATAATACATGATTTCTATTAATGAAAGAAATGTACAAAGATTGTAAAAATACGGAGTGAAAGACTCGCTAGAATGGTGGCAACTTATCTCTGAGAAGATATGTGACGGCTACTCGCATTCGCAAAAGATGATTACAATGAGGCTCTGAAGGAGATGTGAATGCCAAAAACCCTAGACATCCAAAAACCTAACCCTAGGAGATGAAGCGCCAAATGTCATGTGGGACCCGTTTGGGTAAGTTAGTACATCAACTTCCCAGGGTTGTAACTTTTGCATACGATCTCTGTTTTAGGCGCATGATAGCCTGTTGGAAAGGTTTCATTGAGGAGATTAATTTTTCCAAGAACGTCGTTTAGGGCCTCAAAATGGCCCTGGAAGTTAAAAACTGCTAAAAATATTAAATTACCAAAATTGCCAAAAAAATGTTTTGAGCCAGTTGGAAAAGGTGGGTGGCCACTGATATCCACCTGGATCACCTCCACTAGTACCAACATAGGGGGACCGCAAGGTCCATCTGGGACAACAGAGACTTCACCTCCCTCCCAGTATTCATTTGGATCATTGCCTTTCCTTGCAACATTAGATTTACTGGATTTGTCACGGTTAATGGATGACCTTATAGCCCATGACCCTTCATGGGCAACAATGTCGTCCAAGCTACCTTAAGATATTTTGAAATTCGACATACCACTTATGGTGTTCATCTGACTCGTTGATGGATGATAGTGTGAGGCTATGTATTTTCAAGATATCCCTGACCAGTGTTAAGGTTTAAGCTATTATTAGGTTTCTTTTCAATTTACTAGATAACCATAGCATAGATAGGATCACTGAGAGAAACGCAATCACAAGACCACAACATTTATCTTGGGAAACCCTATTGGGGAATAAAACCCAACAAAAACTTCCTTAATATAGATAGCCAATACAATGCTAAGACAATAAACCAAACACTAGAGAATATCCTCTCCCAAGCAATGCGCCTCTCTATCTTCCTTCTTCCGGCAACTGGTAGTTGCAACTTCCTTCAATACTTGCGCACTAGATGAGTGAGCTGAGCGAGTGAAAAAATGAGGTGTTGGCTTCCTTTATTTATATAAACTGGCAAGTGCTGAAAGGAGGTATCTCTTCACTAACATGGCTGACTTGTCTTTTTGGGTGGTTGGAACCACTTTAATTTTCCCTGGGGCTGACTTCTTAATTTGCATATTACAATTAGGGTTTGACCAATCCACAAAAAGGGATTTGGTTAATTACAATGCTCGACATGATCAATCCACAAAAGGGGATTGAGCTAATGAATAATAAATGAATAATAAATAGAATACTCTTTGCAGTTACAATATTTCAACACTCCCCCTTAACAAGAAGGGTATTCTACAACATCATCAAGAGAGAGAGAGAGAGAGGGCAACAACATCATCAACGTCTGGAACACTAATTGGCATATCTATAAATCATCAAAGGTTTTTCTCATCATCCATATCATCATTCACTCCCTTTTAACAAGAAGGATATTCTTTATCTTTTGACAGGTCACTAGATGTCATCATCAACTGAATAATATCATTCGGGCAATATCATCAATTGGATAATCATCATCAACTAGACAAAAACATCAACTGGGCAACATCATCAACTGGGTAACAACATCAACTGGATAACATCATCAACTGGGCAACATCATCAACTGGGTAACAACATCAATATAATCCACTTGGTCATCTGGCATCACGATCACTGACTAGTTCTCCATGAATCCATATTAAAAAAAAATTGTTCTCTTTGTCTTTGCGCAGAAGATACTCTTTCTTTATTTTGTCTTCATGCAGAAGATACTCTTTCTTATCTTCACACAGAAGATATCTTATCTTCACATGGAAGATATCTTATCTTCACACATGAGATATTCTATGAGTTTTGCCATTCCTTTTATGTTCTCCCTTCTCTTGTAGTCATCTATCTCACTCATCCACTGGGGAGGACTACTACCATAACTTCACTCCTAGTCATCCCACGTGAACTAGAGAAGCTAAGATACTAGCCTGGGCAAGACTAGATTCCCTTTCCATGATCCACGCAGGATCACGAAACAAACCTCAAGAGCCAACTGACCATTCCACATGGTCAAGGTTTGTGTTCCAGGCTACTCAATCCTTGGCCAGAGGAGAGTATCTGCCCATTGCCCCTTGGATAAAAATCCACACTCCTCTCTACGAGGGTGGTCACACCTCTCTCTACGAGGTTATTCTAGCATGTCCCTAGAGTATCCAAAACTCAACACTTGGACAGAGGCCAACCTTGGGAAATTTGTCATTCCCCTTCTCTACGAAGGTCTCTTCTCTTTGTCCTTCTCTATGAAGGTCTACTTGTGGGATTGTTCATTCCTTCTCTACGAAGGTCTCTTTTGTAATATCCTGGGTGCCTTCTTGAGTTCGAACATTTCTTTCTTTCTGACTTCATACTGGATCAACCTGCTCCCTCTGCATCTATAAGAACGATACTAGAGCAACCTGCAGTTACCTGCATCTCATCAACTATATCTGAGTATCCATCTTTCTCTTCATCTTGAACATTTTTGTTCTGCACCTGTAGGAGCCTCCTGCTCCTATATAAATACTGGATATTGTCTGGTTCTTATTGACTGTCACCATATCATAAGTCCTTCTCATGCTGTCTAACTTCTCCAAGTCAAGGCATAAGTTCTTTATTCCATGACCTGTAAACTTACTTATAGTATTATTTTTGAGATATGTCACTTAGCCAATCGGTCAGTAACAATAAGCAGTAATCAAATAAAACTATATCATGATTTCTATCAGAGTAGTACACATCTTTTCTTAAGCAAAACTTGTTCAACCATGTACACATCTGAAACCCTAATCATGAATAAGACTTTTSAAMTCTTTTTCACTCTAGCTATGAAATTACCAAATTTTCCCTTACTATCATAGCTAAACACATACCTTTGTCACTCTCATGAGTGATCATACCTGAAATAAATATTTTATCTCTTTCTTTATCATCTTCTTTGATATTTCCTTCATAAATATGCATATACACTGAAATAAAACGAGGTTAATTAACATTCTCACAAAAATCTAACTTGTAATGATAAAGTATTAAAGTAAAAAAGATACTAAAAATAAACATGGATACTTATCTTTTGTTTTTGTGTGGGGAGACTCCACAGACTCCACCATTTGCTATCTTTCTTCAGAGCAACTATCTTCAACTTAAAGTACATAATCGTCAATTTATACTAAATCTGTTCTTTGAGGGAGGAGATTCCTCTTCCTCTGCCACATGTGCTTGATGCTTTCTTTTCCATTTTCCTTGAGAATAGTCATAGGAAAAGTGCCCCAACTTTTGACAATCGTAGCATCTGATCTTTGAAACATCTTTCTTCTTATCTGGAACTCTTACGGAGTTAGCTTCTTTATTGTTCTTCCTGAAGGAACTTCTTATGTTCTTTTGAATTGTAAGATCTTTCTCTTTGTCAACAATTAATCTCTTTTGTTGGTCTGCAAGTCTAGATTTTTCGTGTGTGCAATCTGCCCATAACTTATCAAACTTGGGTAACTTGCTTCTTGCACACACTCCTTGTACAAAAGGAATCCAAAATTTTGGAAACCCATTTAGGGTTGTGGTTACAAGCTCGTTGTCACTAATGACATCTCCAATAGTTGCAAGCTGATCTCTAATCTGAGAAACTCTCATAAGATAGGATGAGACAGATTCTGAGTTTTCCATCTTCTTATTACGAAGCTGATTTTTGAAGGCAAGATTCTGGATAATGTCTTTGCTTTCATATAACCTGTTGAGTGCTTCATACATTTTTCTTTCTCTCTGTAGTTCAGATATATGAGGGATCAAGTGATCCTTTACTGAATTTGACACGATTCTCTTTGTTTTCTTTTCATTTTTCTTATGCTTGGTCTTTTTCTCTTCTTCCTTTGGTTCTGGTACACCCACTGTAACATGTTCTAGGAGATCATTCTCATCTAGAATCATCTGCAACCTATGCTTCCAAGATCTGAAGTTTCTAGATCCTTCCAGCCTGTCTTCTACCCTCATACCTGTAGCCATTCTTTCTTGCAGTAGAAACCCCAGCCCTTCGGGCTATAGAAATAATGGAAAAAAACAAATTTCTTAGATCTAAAAACTGAACTCACCAAAAGATGCGCTGGACTGAGGTGAGTATGCCGGTATAGTCAGTTTCTGAAAATTCCAAAATTTACCCCTTGAAACTGAGCTTGCGAAAATCTGGACTGGTACTTCTGGTACTGGTTCTGGTTTCTTGGTACTTTTGGTACTTCTGGTTTTCTGGTACCAGTGAAAACTAGGGATTCACTTTTCGGGAGTTCTGTCCATTGAAAATGTGTGCTCAAGGTGCCAAAATATTCACTAGGGTAGGGCGCACTTTTCTAGATGGTTTTTAGGCAAAAATTCATATCCAATAAAAAGCCCTAATTTTCTTGTACGACAACAATGATGTTTTTGCTTATCTAGTGAAAGGTGCTCTCATCAGCTTAGCTCTGATACCATGTTAATGTTTAAGCTATTATTAGGTTTCTTTTCAATTTACTAGATAACCATAGCATAGATAAGATCACTGATACAAACACAATCACAAGATACACAACATTTATCCCGGGAAACCCTCATGGGGAAGAAAACCCAACAAAAACTTCATTAATATAGATAGCCAATACAATGCCAAGACAATAAACCAAACACTATAGAATATCCTCTCCCAAGCAATGTGCCTCTCTCTCTTCCTTCTTCCGACAACTGGTAGCTGCAACTTCCTTCAATACTTGTGCACTAGATGAGTGAGTTGAGTGAGTGAACAAATGAGGCGTTGTCTTCCTTTATTTATACAATCTGGAAAGTGCTGAAAGGAGGTGTCTCTTCACTAGCAGGGTCAACTTGTCTTTCTGGGTGGTTAGAACAACTTTTATTTTCCTGGGGGTCGACTTCTTAATTTGCATATTACAATTAGGGTTTGACCAATCCGCAAAAGGGGATTTGGTCAATTACAATGTTTGACATGATCAATCCATAAAAGGGAATTGATCTAATGAATAATAAATAGAATACTCTTTGCAGTTACAATATTTCAACAACCGAAGCTTCCTCCAAATGGTACATTGAGTTAAAAGGCGGTTCCTTTAAGAGATTCAATGGCATTTTTAATGCATCACCAATTGCCCATCCAATATGAGATAGGATCAGAGATCTTGACTTCACTGCGTCAAGAAAATGCCACCCATATTTCCGACCATATACATGAGTGGCATCGAAGGTGTAGGATGATAAAGACACAGATCCTAGACAAAATCCTTATGGAGTGGTTTACAAAGTTATTCCTACCATCCATTGCCCGAGATGTAGCTATGGTCGGGGCGATTACCGAGGAGCAGGACATTTTGCATGCCCAACACTTGAACTTGATTTATTATCAGTGAGGTACTCTATATGACATTATTCCAAATGCTCCTTGGTCGTTGACAGATCCAAGGAATCCAAACCCAGGACCCCATGCCAATGGTGTGGTTGGTTATGTTTGCCATGCATCTGTACACCAGATAGTTGACCAAATGGGGCATACGTTGATTACATCACACTCGTTGGCTTCTAGCACTAATGCTCAAACTGTTACAGTCCCCTCTCAAATCTATGAGGTGAATTTGATGCAATCCACGCAACCGAAGAATCCTTAACAACCTTGTAACAATAAACAAAACAAGAAAAATAATTCCAACAATGAGAAAGGGACTTTCTCTACCCAAAACACCCAGGAGAGAGGCACTAAGGAGAAGAGGAAGAGTTTGTTTCCCTGCATGATTTGTGGGGAAGACCACCCTACTCACTAGTGCTCTCAGAACGATGAGGTCCATAGATTCTTGGCACAACAATGCCCCCCCCAACAACCTGTTGTCTTAACACATCCTTTCCCCCCTCAGTCTCAAAACATGGTTTCCACAAATCCTGCCCCTTCGCAAGGGAGCATGACAGGTACCCCTCACCACGAGGGAACTTCCTTGAATGTTGCCATTTTCATGTGTGATTAAATGGTGAATTTGCAAATGTGAGCCAAGAATTGTGACATCCCCGAGCCTTCTCATGTTGCATCCAAAGCAGCGTCTTCTTCAAATTGAGAAGCCATCTTTTGATGCACCACTTCACCCTCCTAAGGGCCTTCTTCGACGCACAATACATAATCCCAATACTCGGGCTACCCACAATTGCAATATTATGGAAGACTTGGCCTATGCACCTAGTGCCATGTCGGTGCTTGAAGTCCTCCAAATCTTCTCCACACAAGAGAAATCCTTGTTGTCTGCCATAGGTGGGGTTTATCCCTCGGAGTCGAGTTTGATGACCTTTGATTCTTCTCGGGTTACTCATAGGATCTCCCATCAAGTAGCCTTCCATATCAAAGTGTGACTGAGGAGTAAGAACATCTTTTGAACAATAGTTGATGAAGGAGCCTAAACTTGCATCATGTCTATTTCTTGTTCGAAGGCCATTGGCTCTCCTAAGTTCAACATGTCCACAACACTATTGAAGGCATTTGTTGTACACATGTTCCAATCCCATAGAATAATCACCGCCTTACCCATTGAGTTAGGTGGTAAGAATATCTATATTGATGTGGAGGTTGTCGACACACCTCTTGAGTATAATCTGTTACTCGAGCATACTTGGTGTTAGCGATAAAAAATGATTTTCTAATTATTTTGATATCGCATGATAAATCATTATAAGGTAGAAGATTTATTTATAAATATTAAAAGCTTTGAGACAAGCTCTTAGAACTATATCATTCCAACACATAAATCAAATTGCATTTCAAAATAGACCAAAAACTGTTTTTTAACTTTCAGTGGCTAAGTGGTAAAATTACAGGGTTGTGAGCCGCCGAAAGTCAGGGCTTTCGACGGCTAAATCAGATTTTCAAGGGCAAATGAGCCGCCGAAAGTGCAGAAGAGTTTGTTTTTACTATGTTGAGTCATCATTTTCAAATGATGATTCTGAGCGACTGGAGAATCATTTTGAGAAACGGGCGGAGGATTTTGTTACTAACACGTCGAAGAAAAATAACCTCTCTCAATTTTCCTACAGGTGTCATAGATTGGGAGAATCAAATTCATCTCTGAGCCCTAATTTTCGGATCTCAGAATTTCCTTGTTTGACACATGTTTTTGAAAGGCAGATCCCGGGCAAATGAAAACGAATCTCAAAGAAATGAGAGAGATTTTTTCTCACAACAAACCAATATACAAAAGCCTCGTCCAGTTTGTACACAAATTTTTTTATTTGAGAGATATAGGTCAATCTTTGAGCAACATATTTCCATAAATTTCCGTCTTTTCCAACAACCTCACAAATTCGAATTTGAGATAGGAAAAGAGGTTATCATATCCATCTTTTGAGGATCTTGAGACTGATTTGTAAAGCTTATTTAAAGCCCACAGAGACACAGTTCAGGGGAGGAGAACACTATGAGGACTGTGGTTCTATTCTTGAAGACTTGTACATTTCATCCTTTGGAGATGTCCATTAATATATCTTGACATCGAGCTTCTTTCACTGTGTTACTTAGTTTCTATTTCCTTTCTTTCCAAGTTTATGTATATTCAATGACAAAAGGTTGTCATCCCATCTCTTCGTTGGTATACTAAACTTAAATACTTTTCTTCTGATGTTTGTTTTAATGTCAGATACTTGTTATCCTATTGGTGGATTCATAAGCTAAAGTTGCAAGTATTTGCCCGTTGGGTCTGGCCATATATTATATGCAAGCTTATATATGTTTCTGCTGGTGTGAAGAGTATTTTACCTATCATTACTGGCCATCCACATATACTATTGTATAGGAATTTATGTTAGCATAATAGGTCTTCTCCATGTTTCCACACATTAAGTTAAAACTTTCTGAGTTACATAGTTGAAAGCCTTGGTCTTTCAAGTGACTGATGTATTTCTAAATGGATACGAGTTTATAATGTCATCCGATCTGATCCTCTTTTCCTCTACATTATTGATCTTTTTAAAGTTACCAAGCTTACACCCTTCTACATTTGGGGAGTGATAACAAAATGGCGATGTTGCCGGGGAACGAAAGTGAAAGCAGAGTTTCCTTGGGAGAATGACATAGATTTGTTTCTTGATGGAAGACAAGAGACTAACATAATATTTGATTGTAATCATTTTCCTAGCGACTCCACATTAAAGACTCCACTGGGGAGGATCCGGTTGATAAAAGATGAAGAGGCTGAATTCAAAATCCAGGTATCAGTTCATTAGTTTGCTTCATGAACTGTTGTTGTTCTTTATTAGCTCCTTCATATCTTTCCCTTCACATGTTAAAAGAATTATCCTATGTTTTGTATAGTTTGAGGATTATCAGACTTCTTTTATATATCCATCTTTAGAAGAAGATTTGGAGCTTGCTTGCATTGTAGATGTTGATTCAGTCATTTTGTCTCGGCCTACTCATAAATATGACCACTGTATTTCATTTCCTTCAGAATCTGATCAACCATGTGATCTTGAAGAAATTAAAATTGTTTCAAAACCCTGTGAGATTTCAACTCCTCTTACCATAACTTTTGAATCTTGTCAACAACTTGCTATCTCTCATGATAAGCCCATAACATTTCAAATCAAAATCAGGATGAAGATGTTTAAGCCTTTAAAATCGCCTTCTCTTCTTCATCCTTATCCTCTCGATTGTTATGAATATCTACCCCAGTTTTTTGGAGAGAATCAAGCTTCAGCTGAAAGACATTTGGAATCATTTGAAGATTTTATTGATCATTTTCAGATTGACAATGAAGATGCGATCATGAGATTTTTCTCTAAATCTTTGATCAAAGATGTTGTTGTTTGGTTTAGGAGTCTGAGAGTTGATTCCATCGACTCTTGGATCGAATTCTCTAATGTTTTTATGAAGCATTGGGGTGAACATAAATCACCAGATTCTTACCTTGCTGATTTCTATGCTTTGGAGAGAGAACAAAATGAAACTTTGCCTGCTTTTAATCGAAGATTTTGTAGCATATACCATGCTATGCCTTTGGAGATCAGGCCCACAAAGACAACTGCCATGATATATTATGTGATGGGACTGCAGTCAAAACTTGTCCTTCTTCTGCTAGAAAGGAAATCTTCGTCATTAAACATTTTGTTTGAAGATGCTTTAGAGGTGGAGGAAAACATTTTTGCTTCAAGGAGAATCCCAGAGCAGGTTGATTTTGAAAACCATCATCTACCTGAGCCAACAGAATGTCAGAACATTTCAGATTTTGAAAAGGAAGGTAATGATTATGTGGCAGATTTAGAACAATAGCAGGCAGCTGAAATTGTTTCAGATTGTGAATTAGATTCTTCAACATTGGCAAAGCATTCGAGAGACATGTATTCGTGTAAAATTTATGATCAATTTACAAAGTATGTTGAACCTATGATAACTAATGATTGTATAGACAACTACATTTTTAGAGCTGACCATAATCTCTTTCATTCAAACCCTGCTCTATCATCATCTACTGAACACTATTCTGAAGAGAAGGTCATAGTGTTTGATGATCACAAGGTAATCACCAAAGAAAAAGAAAGTAATCAATCTTCTAACAGAGGAGCAGTCATAGATATGCAGCTTTTTCCTGAAGATCAGAAGTTTTATGATTTCAGTTTCAAAGATCTAGTAGCAGCCTTCATAGAATCATACCTTTTAGAAAATTTGAAAGTTTCAGACTTCTTAAGCTTCCACATATTTCCTATTGAGTTTGGTTTTCTGAAAGATTTTTATTCACTGCTGTTGCATTTCAAAAATCAGGTATTGATCAGTGAGAATGATGAAATCATTTCAGTATTAAAATTTCTTGGCTGGATGCTATGGAAATCAGCCTTTACCTAACCAAATCATAGAGCTAGTTAGGGTAGATAGGATAGGAAATAAGCTTGCTTCCCGAGCATTTCTTTTCTTTCACTTTACAATAGATGCAATAGTTACCTTGTGTGAATAAAGGCATTCTTGAAGATGTACATAAATCTTTACACAGGTCATGAAAGATTTTCGGAAAGAGGTGAATGGATGACCCTATGCCCAATGGAATGCTGACTCCATGCCCAATGGAACACTAGAGACTAAGTTGTGGATTTTATTTTTCCAGGAAAGGCATTAGATATGTGGTTCTTGGAAACCTCGCAGGGAGGTCTCCATCCCAGTTGGAGCTAGATGTTAGCGATAAAAAATTATTTGTTAATTATTTTGATATCACGTGATAAATCATTATAAGGCAGGAGATTTATTTATAAATCTTAAAAGCTTTGAGACAAGTTCTTAGAACTATATCATTCCAACACATAAATCAAATTGCATTTCAAAATAGACCAAAAACTGATTTTTATCTTTCGATGTTGAAGTGGTAAAATTACAGGGTTGTGAGCCGCCGAAAGTCGAGGCTTTTGACGGCTAAATCAGATTTTCAAGGGAAAATGAGCTGTCGAAAGTGCAGAAGAGTCTGTTTTTACTGTGTTGACTCATCATTTTCAAATGATGATTCTGAGCGGCTGGAGAATAATTTTGAGAAATAGACGGAGGATTTTGTTACTAACACATCAAAGAACAATAACCTCTCTCAATTTTCCTACAGGTGTCATAGATTGGGAGAATCAAATTCATCTATGAGCCCTAATTTTCGGATCTCAGAATTTCCTTGTTTGACACATGTTTTTGAAATGCAGATCCCGGGCAAATAAAAATGAATCTCAAAAACCCGAGAGAGGTTTTTGCTCACAACAAGCCAATCTACAAAAGCCTCTTCTAGTTTGTACACAAATATTTTTATTTGAGAGATATAGGTCAATCTTTGAGAAACATATTTCCAGAAATTTCTGTCTTTTCCAGCCACCTCACAAATTCGAATTTGAGATAGGAAAATAGGTTATCAGATCCATCTTTTGAGGATCTTGAGACTAATTTATAAATCTTATTTAAAGCCCATAGAGACACAGTTCAGGGGAGGAGAATAGTCTGAGGACTGTGGTTCTATTCTTGAAGACTTGTACATTTCATCCTTTGGAGATGTCCATTAATATATCTTGACATCGAGCTTCTTTCACTGTGTTACTTAGTTTTCCATTTCCTTTCTTTCCAAGTTTATGTATGTTCAATAACATAAGGTTTTCATCCGATCTCTTCGTTGGTATACTAAACTTAAATACTTTGCTTTTGATGTTTGTTTTAATGCTAGATAACTGTTATCCTATTGGTGCATTCATAAGCTAAAGTTGCAAGTATTTTCTTGTTGGGTCTGGCCATATATTATATGCAATCTTATATATGTTTCTACTGGTATGAAGAGTATTTTACCTATCATTACCGACCATCCACATATACTATTGTATATGTATTTATGTTATCATAATAGGTCTTCTACATGTTTCCACACATTAAGTTAAAACTTTCTGAGTTACATAGTTGAAAGCCTTGGTCTTTCAAGTGATTGATGTATTTCTAAATGGATATGAGTTTATAATGTCATCCAATCTGATCCTCTTTTCCTCTACATTATTGATCTTTTTAAAGTTACCAAGCTTACACCCTTCTACAGTCGGGGAGTGATTTCTTGGAGTGATAACACTTGGTTCTACGAGATGACTATAGTTGTCTCATCGATCTTTAGGGTTCTATGTTTCGCTCAACAAGCGAAAATCATTACGATTGACCAAATCGTGTTTTGTACCCCAAACCTTGGATCTAATGTAGGGTCAAATGCACCCTTTGTTGGAGATACCACACAGTATTTTGTTAATGCTAGTGTGGGGATATTTGAGGATCCCTCGCTAATGAGAATATTTCCCCTTCCCCCATCGTCTCCCACTGCCAATGTAGCTCATATCAACATTATTTCATAATTTACTAGTGGATCCCTCGGGTATGTTGATCATTGGGTGGTACGTCATTTAGAGGATGTTGAATCATATACAACTAGTATACCATAGTTGAGATTGTCGATCCGACAATCCCATCAACATCAACTGATACTGGTCAACAACTCCATCCTCACATTGAGTGTGATCGAGCTACTCCACCCGTATGGGATGTTGAATCTCCTAGTTCACATGACATCCTAGATTTTGAGTTGCCTTTAGAAGAGACCATCTTGGAAGTCATGGCTTCCATTGATAAGCCCAGGGAAGATGAGCATCATCGAGAATCCATCATCCCTGATTTAGAACCCAGAAGAGTTAACATGATTAGTCTTAATCTGAGACCGGGGGAATTTCTGTGGCACCCAACAAACCTCCTATTCTTGACCCTTTTCTACCTCATATATCTTTTTCAAAACTTGCAACTAAGTTCTCTGCCCTCCCGTCCTTCAAATATTTGTGTTTCGTACCTCCTTCATGTCTTTATGGGTCCCATCAAGGAGCCGTCGTAGCTCACAAAACCACTCATGATGAGTATATTCGGTCGTAGAGATTCATTCCTATGTGGCATGGCCCTGACATGGTGATCCATATGATGTCGACAACGACTCATGAGTTCATTGATTATGGAAAAGATCCTTGGCCTAAGCCTAGCATTGGGCTCTACTATGCATAAAGTATCAAAATGTGTAGTGCCTTGTACATAGGTGTGTGGTGTGAGTGCTTTTGTTTGGCATACATCATATCCTAAAAATCCAAAAATATTTTCCTTTTGAGATTTCACTATGTGTTTTGACCCTAGAATCTAGTTTACATGTGTTGACAAAATTACAGGGACTTTTTTACGAAGATAGTGAATTCCATTGAACTTGAGGTACGTGTCTCTAAACTGGCATATAGGAATAGGTTTTCCCTGCATTTCTCACTTTGCATTATTAACCGTCCACATTTCCAACAATATGCCTTAGGTTCAAACCTGGTTAGTTGCAACATTAGCCACTCCTTTTGCATGTTGTAATTGGTTCAGTAGTGCCTACCCTCCACGAGCAGTCTAGTTGGCACCTGGATTTCCATTTGGTGCCCATGTTGCATTTTCTTGTAGTCCCGAGAGCCCTCTTTTAGCCTCGCCATCACTTGAAGTTTGAGCCTCATTTTCCTCTCTTCATCTATATTATGGCCATATCCCATGGGGGTTCCCTTTTCTTGTTACTTAATGGTTGCTTATGCATTTCTTGCTCATGTCATGATTCTTGCCACTACGCTGTTGTTTTCCCATATCCTTCTTACCGCTATGCAGTAGCCTTGACTATCCGCCTCTTACATTATTTGGCCTTCGTTTTTGCACACACTTACCCAGGGAGAGAACAACTACTAAGAGTGGATCTCACTTGCGAGTACCATTTTCATTCCTCATTGCTTAGGTTAGTTCCATGAGCTTTAAACATATGAGCTTGTTGTTAATCCACTCATTCTCTCCTGCCGAGTATACTTTTTTCTCTTCTTCAGACTCGTAAAATGACACGAAAAAGACACTATCAAGTACACTTTTATCTATTTTTCAGACTCGCTAAAATACATGAAAAAGACACATCACGAGTATCCTTTTAACTCTTTTTCAGGCTCGTTAAAAATTAAGAAAAAAGGCACACTGATTTTACTTGCGTCATTATTTCGTGCTCGTTAAATCATGAAGGAGACCGAGCATACTTTTATTCCTCTTTCGTGCTCGTTAAACCATGAAGGAGGCCAAAAATACAAAAAAATAAAAAAAGAGTTGGGGGTTTTCAGCATTGGTATTTTCTCAAAATGGCAGCGTCAGTCGAGTTGCCCTTGAACATGGAACCTGTTTGAGTCCTCATCATACAATTGGGTTTTAGCTTTCCTAGGAGCCGTCCAAGTAATACGAGTCAGAGATACTCCTTCGACTAGTTACTCTTCCACTCATCATGGAGAGTGCTTCAGTGGCTCTTGCGTTGTTGCACTATATTCATCCTGCTCTTGCGCCTTGCTGCCAAGTCACCATTATGTTGTGCTATATGTTCAAGGGAATTTTAAGCCTGATTCATCCATCCTTGTGTCAGTCGTACTTTGTGATATCCTCTCTTCACATAATCTCTCGGTGTGTGTTTAGTGCCGATTGATGGGGGATACATTAAGTGTTGGATTACTAAGAGGGGGGATGAATCAATGATAGCATAATTATAATCCTTTTTATTCAAATGTTATATCAATGTAGAATTATTATCCAATAATGAGTAGTAAGAAATAAACAATCAAACACATACACAGTACACCAGTGTTTTACGTGGAAACCCAAATCGGGAGAAAA
>JZKD02S1672933.1:196503-242867 GCA_000966675.3 Picea glauca | reverse complement strand
CCCGCGTGGAAGAGTGTACATACTTCTGGGGTGTAAATACTTCATGGGGTATAAACACAGCTGAAAGCAAGGACCTCTGAATCAGGAAGATAATCAGGCTCCACAACCAACATGAATTAGTTAAGAATAAATACACACAGTTTAAATTGCTTAAGCCGAGAGCATCACAAGAGAAATTCTGGGCCTTTAACTCTCCAATTTAAACAAACAAAAATGTAAATGGAATAAAAGAACACATGAAATACATACAATGAAAGGAGACAAAACTCATATCACCACCATTAGAATCTTTTCATAGAGACTTCAAAAGCTTCTGCATGTGTATTCAATTCAGCTCCATAAAATTACAATTGAGTTCAGAGACAACAAAAAGGTGCCGTTGCACTTCTGCCAACATCTAATATATTTGGAACCTCTAATACTTATACAATTCGAGTTCCTTCAGTGTGAAACCAATTACAATAACTAAAATGAAACATTTCAGCTTCTTCCCCAAAATAGAAACAATTACAAATAGAACATGACACGTTTTAACTGATCTCATGTTTTTCAGGAGAAAAAATAGGCTTCAAAATGACACCTGTAATTATCCAACCATAACATCTATGTAAAATCTGAGAATGGTTTTTGTATATAAGCTCGTTCTGAATAAAAACCTCACTCAGTTTCTTGAAATTCATCTCCAACTAGCTGGAATATGTGTCACAAAAACACATCTCAAATAGGAAATCATAACAGAAAAATATGGCTCCAAGATTCCCTCGAATCTCCCAATCCGTGACACCCGTGTGAAAAACGAACAAGGTGAATGTTCTAAGGTCCGTGCTTGACAATAACCTCCTTTGGATTTTGAAAACTCATTCTGGTTCATCTGGAAATCGTCATGTAAGTCTCAACTGGTGCGGAAACTGACTGCCACATCCTCTTTGAAAAGTCACTTGTGCTTTTTACAAATCTAATTTTCTTTATCCATATTTTCCTTAACTATTTGAGAATAATATATTTGAATAAAAATAATTCCCAAATATTTTTATCCTTTAAAATTAAATTTTCATAATTTAATTCATGCCCATGGTTTTAAAAAACCATTTATTGCTTGCTTCCCGTGGTTTTGAAAACCATGTCTTGTTTTGCCCAATTTACCATTTCACTGTAAAAAACATTTACTGTTACCATTTCAGTGTGAAAAACATTTATTGTGTCATGTTTTTTCCAATTTACCATTTCACTGTGAAAACCATTTACTCGTTTGTTTCCCATGTTTTTGAAAACCATGTCTTGTTTACCATCTTTGGTAAAATACTTTTGATCTTATTCTTTTACTTCTGTAAAACCTTTGGGTAAAAAATTATCCAAGTCTTCCTTTCAGGTGCATCTTTCCATTTAATTATTTTCCATGGAACTAAACATTAATCTCTTTAATTTGAAAAATTTAAATTTTACCTCTGTAAAACCTTTTCACCATGAGGAATAATCTCATTTATTGGAAATTCTATAATTATTATTGAAATGCATTCCTCGAAAATATGCCGCACATAAACTATATGATAAATGGTTGCATTTATTATATCGGGCTTGGGCTGGAGTGGTTTAATCCACACTACTTTTACTCTAGATATTCACCACGTAAGGACACGTCTCCCCAACAAAAAAACCACCGGTTTATATATCGCCCCCCCTTCACATAGTTAACCTCCGCGTTAATTCTACGCCCGATGTGTATGTGCGCCCTCCATCCACCCTTTGACTTTTCCATATTATAAATCGAGATTCGTGCCCATGATTTGTCGTGATGCCATAAATTAAATATTGGATTAAATATTAATATAAATATTTTAATATAAAAATATTTATATTAATAATAATAAACCCTTTTTTCTATTTTCTAAGGATGTTGGGCATATGAGGCTTAACACATGACTTTGTGGATATGATAAGGGTGCTTAGTAAAATGAATATTTTTTTTATTTTCAGCGGTAAAATGAAAATAAGGGTAAAAATGAATGAAGTGATGGAACTAAGGGATTTAGATAAGTATTAAGGCTAGGTATAAGTTTGGGATATTTGCCAAATTTTTGACTCGTGGAGGACATAACTATTTTGGATGATCAGTTGAGTGAAGGATTTAGGTGATGGGAGCTTGACGGAGTTGGTGAAAAAGTTTTAAAATCTGAGTGGAAAGATAACACAAGGACAAGATGCTTTGGGAAAAATTAATGCAAATTAGCAGGTGATAACATATTTGACATGAATGAGCACATTGGATTGTGCAACAAATATTAGAGTGACAAACTTTTCTACCTACACATCCAAGTCAGTGAAGGCCAATGCCAAGCTCTTCTTTGAATGAGTGTGGGTACACTTTGGGATCCCACAAACCATTATCTCATATCAGGACAACCGGTTCCTCATCACATTCTGGTCGAGCCTCTAGTCACTGTTGGACACCAAGCTCACCGAGTCCACTGCCTTCCACCCCTAGACGGATGGGCAAACCAAGGTCGTCAACTGGATGATCGTGCACATCCTACACATGTACAATTCCAAGCACCCTCACACCTGGGATGAGAGTCTTCCCTGTGTTCAACACAAATACAACAGATCCATACATATCTCAACTGACCACAACCCCTTTCAGGTGGGGTTGGGATTTCAACCATAAGGTCCCATGAATGTTGCACTACCCCTTACGACCACCTAGGTAGACTCGTCGCATGCTCCAACTGAAGCCGAAAAATCCACTTAGTTCATTCAACAGCCACTTAGTTCATTCAGCAGATCCCGCACATCCACCAATAGGTTCAAGATATTTTACAGAAGTCCAATGCCAAGTACAAGCAACGTCATGATCAACATCAGGTGCCACATGAGTTTCAGGTGGGAGACAAAGTTTGGTTGCACTTGCAGAAAAAACGCCTTACAAGGCCTCATTGGAAGCTTTGTCCACTTCGCTATGGACCTTACACCATCACCAAGGTTGTGGGTGACAACGCTTTTGAGCTAAACCTTCCCCCCTTCCTTAGCTTGCACCCAGTGTTCAATGTGGACCTCCTTTGGCCCTATTTTCCACCATTATTGGATGCCTTAGAGATAACAGAACAATTGAAACCAACACAACTCAACCCTGACTACATGGAACATGAATACACTAATTAGATCGTGGAAACATAGGTCAAGGGAACTTTCCAATAGAGGATCCAACTTTATCGGGTTGTCAAAGAAGGGAAACTCCTGCACCAAGGCAAGTGGCTCACCTGGGGCCAAATTCAACAGAAATTTCCTCATTTGATGGGGTCCCTCAACATAATGAAGAACATTGCTTCCTAAGGGGGGAGGATTGATCTAAGAGTATCTCAGTGGCCACCCATATTTTCCATCTGGCTCAAAATAGTGTTTTGGCAACTTACTATTTTTAACACTTTTTTGGGTCCCAAACTTCTGGGGCCATTTTGAGGGCCTAAACGATGGTTTTTCACGATTGGGCACTTGAATAATAACTAAAGTATTTGATTGAGACCCCTAAATGAAGCTCCTCGTCAATACCTTTCCAATGAGCTATTGTGCGCCCTAAACGAATATCGTATGCAAAAGTTACAACCCCGAGAAGTTAATGTACTAACTTACCCCAATGGGGCCCACATGAATTTTGGTGCTTCATCTCCTAGGGTTAGGTTTTTGGATGTCTAGGGTTTTGGAATTCATGTTTATTGTAAAAAGGCCTTCAAATCCTCATTGTAATCATCTTCTTGCGAATAAGCATAACCGTCACATCTCTTCTCATAGATAAGCTGCCACCATTCTAGCAAGCTTGTTTTCAGTCTGCATTTAATAGTTTTCAACACATTTCTTATTTAATAGAAGTCATGTTTACTGTATCTCTATTATTTTTCACCATGTCTTTGTGTTAATATTATAAATCCATGGTTTCACTTCGTTCCTCTCATAAATTCGGATCATTGTGATTCCTCGACCCATTTGGTAGCTTCCAACCAAGTTCGGGGGCGAGCCATGAAGACACGGGCACATATTTCATCCTTGATGCCATTGATAAAGCATTCCATGAAAAAAACATCTGTCATGCCCTCCATTCTAAAAGCCAATTTCTCAAAGGAAACTATAAACTCTTCCACTGGGCCAGTTTGTTTCAACTTGGTCAAATGGCCTAAATTATGGGTGTCGGTGTCAAAGCGGTCATAGAGCTCTGGAACAAACTGTGTTCAAGACATATACCCTTAGCGTGGATTTTTATGGCATTTCCACCATTTCCAACATTCAAGATCCAAATGGAGAACACCATAACAGATTTTGGCCAACTCATCGATAATTCCATGCAAAGAGAAGTAGTGTTTCATTTGGGTGACCTAGCCTATGGGATCTGAGCCATAAAAAATTTTCACATCTACTCTAGGAAGTCGTAGGTCACACTGAAATTTATGGGACTAAAATTTTTGGGAATTGAAGGAAGTATCACCTTCAGGGTCCAAAGGTTGGTCATACGAGGTAAGGTCTCCAGGAAAATTCATTTTGGTGAAGAGATAGAAAATAAAGGATTCAAGTTGGCTTGCAAGTTGACGTTCCATGTGGGAAAAGAGGTCCTTCGTCATGTCCTGTTTTAGGTTTTCCATTTTGGCATCTATGGTAGAATGCATGTTGGAGTTGATGGTGGTAATATTGGCATTGATTTTCCACACTTCCTTCTGGGTCATGGAGAAATCAGATGACAATGCATTAAGGCATGATTCAAGGTCTTGGTTGCAGGTGTGGGCCATGGTGAAATGGGGACACAGGAAAGGGGCAGGTGGGTCCACACATAAAAGGAGTTACAAGTGAAGGGTATCACACTGACGAGTGCGAAAATGGGAATCCAATGGGTTAGGTCCCAAATAACGGGGCCGGGAAGGGGTCAGGACCACATAGAAAAAAATAGCTAAAAAATGATAGGTATTACAATGATTAGGACGAAAAAAGGAATCTAATGGGATAAGTCTCAAATAAGGGTGCAAGATATCCCCATATTTTTTTTGATTACTCCTGCGGAGTTATACTCCGATCTGAATAATACTACAATATCTAAATTCCCAAATTCTTAACAAGAAAAAATGTGTAGTAATTTCACAACTATAATGCAAGAGGATAGGTTGCACGAAAATATGTCTTGTTTGTTCTATTTCCATCCAAAAGATTAGGGTTTTTAGGGTTTCTACAGACAAGGGTTTTCCCTGTATTATATCTATCTGACAAACGTGCGGGGTCGAATAGTAGTATTCGACCCAATATCTTAGGGCACCAACTAAGGAGGCTAGATCGTACCCTTAGTCGTACTACCCGATTACCCAAGTATTAGAGAGTATCTTCTCAAGCGTTGTTCTCAGTGGCACTATAACAATTAGGCGACCGATTAGTTAATCTATGGAGGTGTTGGGCCCGAGATATGATCACTTTTATGATGGTTATTATACACTTTTGCCGCATGTGCATATGTGTTTTTCATATTTTAAAGGAGCTTTTTGAAGAATTTTATGATAAAATGGTATGATCGACATAAGGTACGTGTGATTCATGTTTAATGATTGTATTATGTATAATTCATCATGTTTTATGATTACCAAGATCTAATTCACATTTTTATGGTGTTACAGGGCAAAAACGCACCACGTTTCCACTTCCGACACTTGATCTGACACTCCTTCTGGTACTCGTTCCGGCACTTGATCCGACACTCTGTCTAGCACTGCATATTGCACAAAAATGTAGGGCGACTTGGCGGTTATGGTATTGGTGGCCAGTGACGGGAAAATCGGGCACGTGGGTTTTGTTCATGCTTGCCCCCTCCAGCTACTGAGCTCCCGAGAACTCAGTTTTAGTTGCTCAAGAGGGCGATTATTGGCTCACTTTGTTTTATCAGTTAGGGCATCATTTATTGTAATTTGCCGAGATTAGAAGTGGTTCGACCCTTCTGTGGTTGACCACTTGGTTTGTAAACGTTATAAATACCACTGAGGTGGTCAGATGATTGTTTTTTTTTTTTTAACATAAACGGTTATGAGGCTTTATTTAATAAGTGGCAGAGAGGGCTGCCAACCCTTACATTTTCAAAATCAGAGCTGCTGCTCTGTTACCCAACTTCTATCCTGTGCACATATCCTTACTTAAAACCTAGGTTCTAAATGCCGAAAAAGCCCCAACTACTTAGAGCTTAAGCTACAAACTAGCAATACAGTAAAGCCTGCTAGAAATCCTCATAACTACTGGGGCGAGCAAAGCTATCTCTCCACCAAGAGACTTCTTTACCCGACTTTGGAAGTTGCCTCAGCGGTCGCTTCCGAAATCTTTCTTAGAGCCTTAGTGAGCTCTTCAACTTGATGCTCCAGCTTGCAAAGTCGCTTCCCCAAGTCTCCCATAAGATTGGCCGCGCCTTTCAGCCCTGTCTGGATTTCATCTGAGAGATCATCCCTTATTTCCTGCATTTCCATATTGAGCATCTCCCATTTCCTCTGGTTCATGGACGCCTTTATACTTTCAAACTCCGCTCTGATCAACTCAATTCGTTCTTTCAGAGTGA
The DNA here is from genome assembly GCA_000966675.3 of Picea glauca. Classification (NCBI taxonomy): domain Eukaryota; kingdom Viridiplantae; phylum Streptophyta; class Pinopsida; order Pinales; family Pinaceae; genus Picea; species Picea glauca. Next base: position 236,305 of record JZKD02S1672933.1, on the reverse strand, counting down.
GAGTTGGTTTGGATGCTAACTCCATTCTGCTTCAACGATTCTGGTATTCCTTCCTGCACAGAGAGATGGCATATCTGTTTTCAGGGGTGAGTGTATGCACCAGAGGCTGCCCCTTTAAACCTGAAACTCTATCCCCATCTCGTGATCCCCCACGATCCAAACCTGACTTCAAATCTCTGTTCTGAGATTTCGCCCGTTCCACCTGAGCTTTTTTGGGTCTGGTGTCCATCCGAACAAACGCTTTGCACACGTGAAGATTCAGATCGTGAATGTCGATAGGCTTAGGGAATGGTGTGATGGGATGCGTCCTCATTAACCTTCAAATGCCCTTTTCTTAGGAGGGAACCACAGTTTGCTTCCTTATCGGCCTGTCCGTTCAAGGATCTCAGCACATGGTTGAATTGATATTCCTTGAGCTGCGTCAGGAGAAGAAGAGATTTCTTGTACAACTGAGCTAGGTTGATGTTCTTAGGGATATTTTTAGTGTTTAACGCATCCACTACCTGTTTAGAATCTCCAAAGATCAAGATTTTATCGATTCCCATTTTTAACACCTGAGTGAGACCTTACCAAAGTGCTAGGAATTCCGCTTGGTTATTAGAGGCATAGCCTAACCCCAAGTGTACGACTTGTGAATTTTGCCGGAGGGGTCGAGGATTACTCCCCCTCCCCCTGCCTGACCAGGGTTTCCTTTGGAGGCCCCATCGAAGAAGAGACACCACTCGCTGAGCGATGATCTCCACTTTAGAAATTCCTGTTCTTCCATCCTTATCTCCCATTTCGTTTTTTGCAGAGGTTTGACTTGATTGATGCCAGATTGGGCTTGGCTGAATTCCTTGAGCCGCCTTCCTTCTTCCTCCAAGAGGGGTGTCGAGTTTCGGATAGAAGTCTTACCATCTAAGGTTTCTGAAATCATCATCCTAGCTTTAATGGCCACCTGGGAACGTAGCCTTCTTTCCCCATTAAAAACTCTGTTATTCCTCTCCAACCAAATCTTCCAGCATATGAATTTGGGAATCCACATCCAAACTGTTTTGAGGAGGTACTTCTTGCTTAGATCAAATGGGGATAAAGACAACCAACTGCTTAAGAGCTCCGAGGCCGAGGTGGGAATTCTTGAGGAGGCCGAACCTATTAGAAGGCCCCAAACTTCTTTGGAGAACTCACAAGAGAAGAGGAGATGCACTGAAGTTTCTTCTTCCTGGCTGCACAAGGGACAGCGAGAGGGCCCCTCCCAGCCCCTCCTCTTAAGATGATCAAAAGTTAGAATGCTATTGTAGATCAATATCCAAGCAAAGAGGTCAACCTTGAGAATTGAGGGGAAGTCCCAAAGAGCTTTCCACGGGCCTGGATTTGGAGGGACCCATGGAGCGTCATGGACTGCCTTATAGCCTGCTGCTGCTGTGTATGACCCTGAACCCGAACCCCAGCCTCGTTTATCTTTGGACCTGGCACTAATCGGCGCCTTCCCTTGAAGGCAGTCTAGAAGAATCCCTGCTTCTTCCTGGAGCTCTTCCGGATAGCTCCCTAGATTCCAGCCTTGCCAGGATTGTTGGTCATCATTCTTCCAGAGGGAGATGTCCCAAAGCGTTCTATGATTGTTGGCCAAGAGCCAATTGCCAATATTCCTTGTTTCTCTGAACCCTATTAGAGGTTGGTCTCCAAGAATGGAGTCCTCCCTGATCCGAATTTTTGATCTGTTTCCCGGGATCCAGGTGAGGTTTGGCTGAAAGAAAGGCAGGGCTCTCTGGCACAGGTAGAAAATTGGGGAGCTCTTCTGCACTTTTGGGGGTCTCTCTAGACATCGATCTCTATTTCCTCTAAAATATTTTTTCTCGAGTATTTGCTTGCTCCAGGTTCTCTTCCCAGTAATCATTCTCCAAAGCAACTTGCCTCCCATAGCAAGGTTGTGTACTGCCACATCTCTAATATTCAGACCCCCTTCAAATTTTGGTTTCTTGACCTTGTCCCAATTAACTAAGTGGAGTTTTCTCTCACAGTTTTTGCCTCCCCACATGAATCTCCGCAGCAGTTCATCGATTTTATTTGTTATAGTTTTGGGGGTGAGGAGCACCGAACATTGATAAATAGGAAGGCTGGAAATGACAGAGTTCATCAGCACCACTTTACCTGCTTTGGTTAGCCAATTTGCTCCCCATGCTTGAATCTTGATTTTGAGTTTATCGACCAAGGGCAGCCAGTGCGCCACCCTAGCTTGGCCTTTGAAGATTGGAATCCCCAGATAGGTAAAGTTATCCCAGATTGTTATGCCTTCCATCTCAAGGATACACCCTATTTGTAGCAGCTCCCGAGGGTTACAATTCCAGCCAAAAATCTTACTCTTGTGATAATTAATTTCGCTGCCCGAGCATGCTTTGTAGAGGTTGAGTTCAGACTTGAAGTTCCTTTCTATTTTAATATTGGCATCACCCAATAAGAGGGTATCATCTGCAAACTGTGCGTGGCTGACCTCCTTGGTTGAAGGGATTATTCTAATTCCTGGAAGTGTTCTGTTTTGGAGGCAGCTTTGCAGTTGGAGACTTAGCACGGAGGCTTGTAAGACGTAGAGCATAGGGGAGAGCGGGCAACCTTGCCTTAGCCCTCGGGAGGCCTGAAAAAACTTGGCAGGGCATCCATTAATCAGTGGGGCGATCCAAGGAGCTGTAATACAGGCCTTAACCCACCCGATGAACTTCTGAGTAAACCCAAATTTCCTCATAACTGCAAACAAGAAGTCATGTTTGACCCTGTCGAAGGCATTGGCAAGATCCAGTTTGACTACCATTCCCTTCTCTTTTTTTTTACAGCTGGTATGGATGGCTTCCTGTACTAAAATTATGTTATCTAGAATTTGTCTCCCTCTTACAAACCCTCCTTGATTTTCCGGGATCAATTTTGGTAGAATTCTTTTGAGCCTGTTTGCCATTATTTTGGTGATGATTTTGTAACCCGTGTTGCAGAGGGATATCGGTCTGAATCTATTGAATCTTTTTGCCCCTTTTTCTTTTGGAATGAGGGCTAAGAAAGAAGAGTTTGTGCTGCCGCCCAACTTGTTACAATTCTAGGATTTCATGACCATCCTGCATAGGTCTTTTTTGATTATGTCCCAGCAGAATATATAAAAGCGAGCAGTGAAATCGTCTGGCCCGGGCGCCTTATCTGGATTCATGCTGAAGACAGCTTTCCTGATTTCATTAACACTGACCGGACTGCCCAACGTCCTATTCTCTTCTTCGGTGACCAGAGCTGGAACTTCTGTTAACAGATAGGAGCACGTATCCAAATCCTCCATAGCAGGGGCTGAGTAAAGAATTTTGAAGTAGGAGTGAGCCGCCTCTTTTATGCTTTGGGAGTCCTTGTAGACTTGGTCCTGCCATTGAATCTCACTGATGGAATTGTGGTTTATCCTTGCTTGAGTTTGCTTGTGGAAGAAAGTTGTATTCTTGTCTCCATCCTAGAGCCATGATGCCCTTGATTTCATTCTCCAATAGGTTTCTTCTTCCCTGCAGCTTTTGTGGTACTTACTTTGGATTTCAGATTCCCGGTTAAGAAGTTCCTAGGTGACTTGGGTTTCTTCCATCACCAGTTGATGTCTTTCCAAGGTTTTCTGCACTCTTTTCCTTTCATCCAGGGGTGAGCCCAGCTTTTTGGCCCACATTTTTAGAGTAATTTTGAGTCTTCTAAGCTTCTCTTCCCACACATGGAAGGGAGAGCCAGTGATAGGAACGTTCCAGGAGTTTTGAACCAGGTTGAGGAAATCGCCTTGACTTGTCCATAAAGGGCTGGATCTGAACGGGATGGGGCCTAGAGCAGAGCCAGGAAGAAGGGAGAGGGAAATGGGTTTATGGTCAGAGGTGTAATGAGGAAGGATCTTGGACGATGCCCTCAGTCCGATGGTAAGGAAGGAGGACTGGATAAGGAACCAATCCAGCCTGGCAGCTATGTGACCTGGTCCTAATCTTTTATTGGACCATGTAAATTTCCCGTTGGTTGGAGGAATATCTTCCAACTCCCATTCCGACATCAGATCTTCTACCCATTCTCTAGCGGGGTCTCGGACTATAGAACCCCCTTTCGTCTCATCCAGAGAAAGGGTGACAATTAGATCCCCTGCCACGACTAGATTCTCGGTATTTTTCATATTAAGGAACGAATTTAAGGAGTCCCAACATTCTTTCTTCTCATTGACTAATACAGGGACATACATGTTAAAAAGACTTACCAGATGTCCAGAGCCTTTGTGGTACAACTTAGTGAATAACCACTGGGTGGTTCCTGCCTCTTCGACTAGCTCCAGATTTGAGGAATCCCAGAGTGTTTCCAACCCCCCCGAGGCTCCTCTAGCGCTTATTGCCCTTCCAGGGCCCTTCTTCTAGAATGAGTTGCTTACCCTTAGGAGTTCTTCCCCCTCCATTTTTGTCTCCTGGATTAGGAGGACTTCTGGTCTTTCAAGCCTTACTAAATCCCTCAAGGCTTCTTCTTTCAGTTTACTCCCAAGTCCTCTGCAGTTCCAGGAGACGTATTGCATTATTTGCCTGAATGGAGAGGGAACCCACCTTTCGGTATCTTCCCCAGCTTCGCCCCCGATATGGTATTCATCATCTCTTGGATTGTGTACTGAGTGCCTTGAGTCACTTCCTTGTAGGATTTCTCTTCCCTTCTTTTCTTCTCGGTCTTCCTTCCTCTCTTTGTCTCATCAGGTGTTCCTTTTGGACTGCCTACCTCTATATCTTCCTCTTCCGGGTTTTTCGCATCTGTATTCGTGTTCAAACTGATATTTTCTTTGCTCGGGCTGGGACTCTTGGTGGGCGAGATTGGTTCAATTGGGACCAAAGGTGTTGGAGCTTCCTCTCCTTCTGTTCCTGTTGTAGGGGCTTGTTGCTTTTTTGGGGCTTCTTGAGCGTTTTGTGAAGGGTTACCGTCCTTTGGTGGTTCCTGATTCCTTTTGTCCTTGCCTCTGGCATTGTATGAGTTTTTCCCTCTCTTCACTTTCTGCCAGCCTTCTGCATCCTCTTTCCCAGTGGTTTGCATTTTGGGGCAATTTCTTTGGAAGTGTCCGTGCTCCTGACAATTCCCGCACTTGAATGGCAGGTGCTCATAGTCAAGCTTCTGATAGTGAGTCCAAGATCCAACCGTTAGCTTTACTGCTTCAGGGAGCCCTGCCTCCAGATCGACTTCCACTTAGATTCTGGCGCAGGTATACTATCCTTTGTTGTTAGCTTTGTCAATGAATCTGCCAACTCCATTCCCTATCCTTTGCAATGATTCAAAATCCCAACAGTGCATCGAAAGGTTTGGTAGTCTTACCCACACCGACACTTCTTTAGGCGTATCCACCAAAGGGTCAAAGTCGGGTGTCCATTTGTTCAAATATAGACCCCGCGTCCCCATAAAATAGGGCCCATTCCTGAAAATTAAATCCCTGTCTTCTTCTGAGATAAACTCGAACACAAAAAACCCTCGACCAACCGGGTAGCAGGTAACACCGTGTTCCAAGTTTGGTCTCCAATTCCGTTGGATCCAGTCATCCGTGGTTTTGGTAGACGGCCAGAGGCCCATTAACTGACCCACGAGTCCTCTTTGGGCCAGAGCCAAAGCGATCTTCATTGGATTCTCTTCGGGTAAGACGATTTTCGGAATTTCCTCCAACTTCTTAATGAATTTCGGAATTACGGGAGGGGAAGTTTTCTTCCCTCTGCTGTTGACCAGCCTGCAAAAGGCCTCTTCGACCGTTTTCAACGTAGGGGGGGCGGCCACCCCACCCCCTGGCGCCGCCATGGAAACACACTTCTCACGCACCAACACCGAACCCTAGTTCTCGCACCGAACCGAACCCTTCTCAATACGTTCTAAGAAAAATTTGTTCTGGTCAGATGATTGTTAAGTAGCATAAGCATTAGAATTGTTAGTGTGGTAGACAAAAAAATGATTTTACTCTGTTTTGAGTTTTTACATTGCCAGATTATGCCAGAACTGTGTTTTTGAGTTTTTATGGTGAATTTGACCTGCTGAGTTCATGGTGTTCTTTTAGAGAGTGACCACGACTTGCTGGGGGGACCACCAGCAGTCTGGTAATTGTCTTCGTGTTTGTTTATGCATTTCATAATTTAATTGTTTTCTTTATTTTCTATACATGCATATTTTTATTGTGTTAACTAGTTTGTTGTAGTTTAATTGTTTTGATTCTCTTTTGCGGGTTAGAATGATGAGACGTGTTAGCATGCATTGATCTTGTAGATTAGGAACATAATTGCAAGTCTCTATACTAACCTCGTGTGCAATTAGATGTTAGATTATGCTTTCTTTTATGATTTTGTAGTCAAGTTTAAAACAAAGTTTTAATTAGAATAGAACAAAGTTTTAATTTGGGTTCTCTTCGACAAGGATTTAATGGATGGATAGAATTAATTCCAGTTTTTAATCATAGCTTGCTTATTTCAATTTTATATAGATCTCGTTTAATTAGTTGTTGGTTAATGTAGATTGTTAGTTTACTTTTGAATATCATAGTTTAATTTCTGTTTTTAATCATTTCTTTATTGCAGTTTGAATTGTTAGAATAGACATAACATAGTTTCATTTATGTAGTTTCCTTTCCGAGAATTAGATCGCAATTATATTTCTTAGTTAATGATTGAGTTTAAGTATGAATTTTGCTTATGTAGAATAGAAGTATAATGATGATCTCGTTATGTTGTTGATGGTTTATACATGACTATGCAGGGTATCTAACATTGTTTTGTCATGGCTAAACTCTCATTGGATTGTTTAATCCATACCTTTCACTTTGCCATTGAGATTAGTGTTGAGCTTATACCACTGGAATTGTTCTTTGTTGTCAAGTGCCATCGAGATATCATCTGACACCGAAGCCATTCACACAACCACCAACATTATATTTGAATTGTCATAGGTTAAAAGATAGTTTTCTTGTTTTCATAGATTAAGAAATAGTTTTCTTGCTTTCATAGATTAAAAGAAATAGTTTTCCTGCTTTCATAGATATAGTTTCTTGCTTTCATAGATTAGAATAAAGTTTAATTGTTGCTGTAGGATAGATAGACTTTGCTTTGATAGATTAGATAGTAGTTTGCTTATCATACATTAAGCATTAGTTGGTAGTTCTTCTTGCTTTCAATAAAATAGATTTCCTTTCATGCATTAAAAATAGTTTTGCATTAAGCATTTAATCCACTTGCCTCTTAGGCTAGATAGTTGTTCAATGAGTAGTTTTAAATTGATTGCTTGCAATAGTTATTTGCCTTTGCTTACTTGTCTATTTGCTTTAGTAGGTTAGATAGTTGTCTTTACTTACTTGTCTATTGCTTTAGTAGGTTAGTTAGGTGTCTTTGCTTGCTTGTCTATTTTTTTTCTTTAATAGGTTAGATAGGTGTCTTTGCGTACTTATTTACTTATTTTCTTTCATTGGATAGTTGCTCATTGAATGTAGGTTGGCAAGTTAAAATAGTTTACTTTTGTTAGTTGCTCATTATTATGCTTAGTAGTTTGCCTTTGCTTATTATTGAACTAGTTTGCTTTGAATAGGGTTTTTGACTTGCTTTTCTTAGGACTATCCATCGATCCTTGGCCCAAAAGTACTTAGGTTACCGAGTTTCAATTTGCTTAGTAGGGTTTGTTCATTAGATAGCTTTGTTTGAGTAGATTAACCTTAGATAACTACCTTCCTTAGTTAGACTATACTCCTACTAGCCTTCTACCTTTGGCATATATTTTGCTACAACTCTAAGTTTACTTACCCCGGGTTGACAATTTAATTAAGGGTTTTTAGTGCATATAGAACACCCATAAGGAGGGTTTCATGATACCTAGGACAGTGTGTATACAAGTGTTGTCTGATGTGCTACCACTTGAAAGGGTACCAATAGGAGTTACAAGGGTTTGCAACAATGTGAGCTTAAAAACCTCTAGTATTTCTTACGTGTATGCTTCCTCGATCGTGGATTTATGCGCTGAATGACATATCACTGTAGTTTTAAGACATCAGAACATGTCTCTACCCTGAAAAAATTAACCCACAATTCATGCCAAAGAAAGTGCTTTGATACCACTTGTTAGGTACCGTATCTATTATAATAGTAGAAAACATAAATATTGTAGGGAATAACAACAAAACAATATAATATAAGGAACCACAACACCAAGATAATACCTTTATTGATAGGAAACAATGTTCACTTGCCTCTTCGAGGGGACAACTTTCTACATAGCAATGCTCTATTACAATAATTCTCAAGACAAAGAGTTATCATGACCTTGACTCCTATTTATACTAAATCTATCTACCAAAAGAAAAATCTAGAGGAGGATCTTTCTAGAAGTGGAAGCTTCTATTAGGTATTCTTACATTTGACTTATTCTTCATTATTACTAAGCCTTATTAATATTGACCTTTATTACATGGAAAATATATTATTATACTTGCGTGAGGGGTTAGGGAGGTTAGGTCCCTAACATCGGATATCGAGTTATGACCTCCAGAAGTTTGTTGTTTAGTAGCCGTCCATCAATTTCGTGAGTCAATCCTAGCCCTTAATCAAAATTTTCCCTTTTAAAACAAATTCCAATCCCACGTGCATTGTGGTCATGATTTCCTAAGTGTTTATAATGAATTTTTTTACCATAGTCCTCATGTGGAACAAAGTGGAGTATGGAGACTTTGGTGTAGGTTTCATGACTTTGGAAATTTCATAAATTAAAAAAATTTTTGATGCCCAATAAACGCCCAGTTGTTGCCCAATAATCATCTAGTCAGCTCCCAATCAACAACAAGTCAATGCCCAATCAAAAACAAACCAACACCCAATTATAGCCCACATGTCATAGTCTGATGGGATGTTACATGTCATATGTCACAGTGTAATTGGTGAATAGGGTACCATGTGTCATGATGTGGTTGGGGGAATAATAACTTAGGAAAAATGGTTAAGTGTAGGAGAATGGGGAGGAATACAAGAGGATAGGGGACGTAATGCAGATCGAGGTTAGGGAATGTGGTGTGGGGTGAGGGCATGCAGGGGTGAGGGAAAAAAGAGTGTGGTTCCGCAAGGGGTGTAGGTTCGAAAAAAAAAAATGAGACTAAGGTAAATGGGAGAGGGATTAAGGGAATGTGGGATGAGAGGGATGTGAAGGTAGACCAACAAGAGTAAATTAGACTAAGTATGTGAAGTGGAAGAGTGGGGAAAGGGACTAGAAAAATGTTAAGTATGGGATAAGGAGCCAATAAAATGTATGAAACGAAGAACTAAGAAAATGAACCAAGAAAATGAGACTAAATCAAGACTTAGTATTAAGTGTTAAGAATAGAAACCAAAAAAATAAGTGTGGTTTCAAGAAAGTATATGGTTCTAAGAAAGTGGGCATGGTTCAAAAAATGGGCACGATTCCAAGAAAATAATCATGGTTCCAATAAAAATTAACTGAATTGTTGATCCAGATTTAGGAGCGGAACGAACAGATTAACGGACTGAATACAATAAACACAGAGATATGGAGAATAACACAAATATCCAGTGAACAATATCTTCTATTAAATAATGAAATAGGCTGAAACTGTAAAACTGCAGAAATGAAACTTGCTAGAATGGTGGTAGCTATCTCTAAGAAGAGACGTGTCTGCTACGTGCATCCGTCTAAGCATAATGGATTACAAAGAGGCTCCATAGGCCTTTTTGATATTACTCATGAATGCCAAAACCCTAGACATCCAAAAACCTAACCCTAGAAGGTGAAACACCAAAAGTCATGTGGGCCCTATAGGTAAGTTGGTGTAATTTGGTACCTCAACTTCCTAGGACCGTAAATTTTGCATACGACCTCCGTTTTAGGCATGTAATAGCCCGTTGGAAAGGTCTTTCAAAGAACTACACATTCCGCTGTCAAATATTGACTTTGTCTATAGTTTGAATTCGATGAGCCAAAAAAACAACGTTCAGGGATTGAAAACGGCCCAGAAGTACAACAAGATGTGGTGACATGAAAACATACAAAATAAGCCAATTGGATTAGGTGAGAGGCCACCCGTATCCACCTGGAGGATGTGTGGGGATTCTGACAACCCTATAAGTATAAAACCGACAATTACAAAGCAGTACAAAAGAACGTGTTGAACAAAAACAGACATAAGGAGCCAGTTGGAATAGGTGGGTGGCCACCAATATCCACATGGATCAATCCTCCCACCTTAGGAAGCAATGGTCTCCATTGCATTGAGTTCCCCCATCAGGTGATGAAACTTCTGCTGGATTTGGCCTTGGGTGAGCCATTTTCCTTGGTGTAGGAGTTGCCCGGCCTTGACAACTCGATAAAGCTGGATCCGTTGTTGGCGAGTGCCCTTGACCTGTGTGTCCATGATCTGATCAGTGGATGCTTGTTCCATAGTGAGGGTTGAGCTCTATTGGTGTCAGTTGTTCTACAATCTCATAAGTGTCCAATAATGGTTGAAAATATGGCCAAAGGAAGTCCACATTGAATACTGGATGTAGACAAAGGAAGGGTGGAGTGTTGAGCTCAAAAGCATTGCTACCCATAACCTTGGTGATAGTGTAAGGCCCATAACAAAGTGGGCGAAGCTTTCGATGGGGCCCGATGAGTGTTATCGGACTAATCGATAGGTGCAGACACTAACGGATCTCCCTAGATCCACCTAGATCTAGAACAAAACACACCAGAACATGATGCTTTCCTTAAGTTTTAGATATTGAATTTACTAACTAAAGAGGGATAGGTGACATACCGTTTAAATGTCACTTCCTCTCACCATCGCCATCCTAGCTCCATTCCAACGTTCATACAATGATGATCCTGCAAAAGAACGCAACCAACCAAAGTGATAGCAATAGCATAAACTCAATATAAAACTATTTATGTGATCAAGGAATCATACAATAAAACATAACAAGCTTTATAGGAAAGAATCATATTACTGTATCATATTAAATGTGAAAGAGAGATTACAACCATGGCCTTGATGTTGTAAGGTCCCTTCCAACTGTCCTTCGTTCCCAACACACTTCTTGCTCCAAGGATTCTGAGACCATGGATTTGATAGCTACTCACAATCTATCTTGACAAAGCAAATCTCAAAGCCACTCTAACCAAGCTAATAATTCCAAGCCAACCAAAGCTCAAAAGCTCAAGAACCCCTTCTCCATGAGAGCTTCTCTCCTTTTATATGTTGAAGAGGATAAGGTGAGGAGGTTAGGATGATCCCACTAAATCATGAAAGCGAGTAAGATCCAAACCATTTGGATGCCACCTCACCATGGAAGTTTCTCCTTCTAGAAGATTCAAGAAAACACTTGTTTTTCCCACGTGTAGGCATTCTCGCACCCTGCCTATAGAGAAACTTGCGAACATCTCGCACCCTAGCTATGGTGCAACCTGCGAGAATCAGGCATTCTCGCACCTTGCCTATATAGCAACCTGCGAACTTCCTTTTTTAGGGTTTTTACACGGGAAAATGCAACTTCTTTTCTCAGGAAAATTTCTTCTCCCTTCTCTCTTCAGGAACTCAGGCCACTGATCCCTCCGAAGGAAACATATAGGTTTACATCATTAATGGTCATAGGGATGATGAAAATAATGTGTAACAATGAGACGCTCCTTCTGCAGATGTAACCAGACTTTGTCGCCAACCTGAAACTGGTGAGGTATCCTGTGTTGATCATGGCGCTACTTATACTTAGCATTGGATTTCTATAAAATCTCCTGGACCTGTTGGTGGATGTGCTGAATCCGCTCAATGAATTTGGTGGCTTTGTTGATTGCAGATTGATCAGGGGAAGAGTCTCTCTGCGCGGTGGCAAGAGGGAGTGCAACATCAATGGGTCCCAAGGGTTGGAATCCCAGTCCCACTTGAAATGGGCTATGGTTGATGGAACTATGAAGATCCATGTTGTAACTATGTTGGACATGGGGGAGACTCTCGTCCCATGTATGTGGATGCTTATGTACATGCATAGGATGTGCACAATCATTCGAGTGATGAAATCTGTTTGGCCATCGATTTAGAGGTGGAAAGTAGTGGATTTTGTGAGATTAGTGTCAAACAGAGACCATATATTCAACCTAAAGGTGATGAGGAACCTACTATCTCAGTCAAAGATGATGGTCTGTGGTATCCCAAAGTGGACCCACACTCGTTCGAAGAAGAACTTGGTAGTGGCTCCCGCTGTGACATTCTTATTACAGGCTGTGAGGATGGCCATCTTTGAAAACCGATCAAGGACCACAAACACATAGTCATTTCCTTTCTTGGTGGACGGTAAGCCAGCCATGTAATCCATTGAGATAGATTCCCAAGGCTTCTTAGGAATCAAAAGAGGGGTATATAAGCCTTGCTTCTTGATGGCTGGCTTGGCAATGACACAGGGAGTGCAAGATTTGATATACTTGCTGATGTCATGACAAAGTTTTGGCCAATAAAAATGTTTCTGAAGAACGACCATAGTTTTTTCTACACCAAAATGTCCTGCCACCCGACTGTAGTGGGATTCCCAAATCAGCTTTGCACGCTTGCTTGTAGGAACACAGAGATGGCTCAGGTGGAATAGGAGTCCATCCTAAATGTGAAAATCAATGACAGTTGCGCCTATACCCAAGAGTTGATATGTGGTGGCAAAGTTCAGATCTTGCTGATAAAGTTGGGGCCACTCAGAAGCTTCATGTCCAAAGGAATGGAGCACAGTGGTGAGTGCAGCCATAGGGGGCCGACTGAGGAAGTCAGTGACATGATTGGAGATACCTATCTTATACTTGATGTTGAGATGAAACTGCTACAAGTAGGTGGACCACTTCTAATGGCGGTAATTCTACAATTTTCCCCATGTCTGTATGAACTGCAGAAGCTTGTGATCAATTTGTATGATCGTCTCTTTCCCCAAAATGTAATGTTTCCATTGACAACAAGCTTGTACAATGGAATACATTTCCTTGTCATAGGTGGGGTATTTTCGGACAATATCATAGATTTTCTGACTATGGTATGCCATCGGATGCCCATGCTGAGTGAGAAATGTGCCCACAACATAGTCAGATGCATCCGTATCAATCTCGAATGGTTGTTGTAGATTAGGCAAGGAGGGTACCAGAGCTAAGCACAAGCGATGCTTCAGATTATCGAATGCTCGTTGTTGCTCCTTTCCCCACACGAACTTGGCCCTACCACCGCCCTTGGTCACCTGGCTAAGGGCCCATGCAATATGGGAGAATCCTAACATGAACCATCAATAGAAGTTGGTTAGCCCCAGAAAGCTTTGAAGCTCGATTATTGTGGTCGAGGCTGGCCAATCATAGATGAATTGGATCTTACTGGATCAACATGTACCCCATGATCATCAATAATGTATCCCAAGTATTGGACCCTGTTCATGCCAAAAGAGCATTTTTCCAAGTTGGCATACAGCTTGTGCTGTTGCAGAGTGCTAAAAACCTGTTGAATATGCCGCATGTGCTCTTCCCACATTCTGCTGAAGATGAGGATGTCATCCAAGTATGCCACCACAAAAGAGTTGGTGAAGGGTCTTAAAACATCATCCATCAACCTCATGAAAGTGATTGGTGCATTTGTTAAGCCAAAGGGCATGACTAGCCATTCGTAGAGACCTTCCTTAGACTTGAAGGTTGTCTTCCATACATCATTTCGTTCGATGGGAACCTGGTGGTAGCCAAACTTTAGGTTAGTCTTGCTGAATAAATTCCCCCCCTTGAGTTGGTCAAGAAGGTCATCAATCTTGGGAATGGGGTGTCAATTCCTGACTCTGATTTTATTTAAGGCTCTGTAATCAATGCAGAGTAGCCAAGTCCCATCCTTCTTCTACACTAGTACAATCGGGCATTCACAAGGGGAGGAGCTAGGTCTGATGTGCCCCTTTTGAAGAAGCTCTCGGATCTGGCACCTGATTTTGTCATTCTCCATCAACGAGCACCAATTGACTGGTCCATTAGGTAGATATGCGCCGAGGGTCAAATCAATTGGATGCTTGACTTGGCAATGTGTAGCTACCCCTGTAGGTGAGGAGAAGATGTCTCTATATTCTTCCACGATCCCTTCCACTTGCTTCTGTTTTGAAGAGAGGCGCTCTGTAGAGGCCACAGATGTGGCGACAACCTTCTGCTTACCATGAGCACGAATCACAAAGAAGACGAACTTTCCAGTCTATGAAATGACCTTACTACAGTGCTTAGTAGAGATTAAAGAAATAACATCTGATGACACTACCTCTGGGATCCTGTACAATTGTCAACCCAAAGTAATAATAACACTACAGGGTATAGACTCATACACAACATGATGCTTCCACAGATATGGTTGTCCTAAAATAACATCACAAACTTCAAGGGGTGAAATATGACACAATACCTCATCTTTGAAAGGCTTGATGCCATAGGGAATACAACACTGTTGGCTGACACAAAGATCTCTTCGTTGGTGAAGCCAGCCGATGGTGTAGGGATGTGGCTGCGGTGTTGTTGGCAGGTCCATCCACTTGACAACCTCTGCTAAAATTAGGTTCTTCTGACTACCACTGTTGACAATGAAATGAATAAGATCCCCCTTGACCCACATCTGTGAGTGAAAGAGGCGTTCCCCTTCCTTTGGTTCTTCTGGTTCACTCAGCCATAATTGAGTGGTAGCGACAATGGCACTGGGTTTAGCATCAATAATCCTCTTCCCTTCTTCAGGATTTGACTCGGAATCAGAATCATACTCTGACTCAGAAACCTTCATCTCGTCCACGAGGGACTGCTTGGAGTGACATTCTTCGGTGTTGTGCCAAATTTTTTTATGGTACTCACACCATTTTCCCATATCCTTCTTTGTCTTCTTATTGCCCTTCTTATGCTGTGGCCTGGACTGGTTGTCCAGAGGGTGACCATCTCGACTTGGTCCCTTTCTATGTGGGTTGGGTCTGCCTTTGCCCTGCTTCGGCTGTGAGGGGTTTGTAGATCCAAAATCTCACCGTTTCTGCTTAAATTTCTGCTCGATCTTGACAACATATCTATAAGTTGTTCCCAAAGAGGCGATTTCCAGGAACTCCATTTCTATTTGAATGTATCTATGCAAACAACCACAGTATTTGAGCACCAAATGATGCTAAGAGTCTTTGATACCCAATTTGGTGCGTAAGGTATGGAAAATATTGGTGAAATCTGGTACTGGCTGGTCCCTTTCTTAACGTAGGGTGGTCAATCTAGTGTACTGGTCCTCATAGCTTCCAACAGGGTAGTATTGTTCTTTAATTGCATCCCGAAAGGAATCCCATGTAGGGGCCACCACAAATATTGTATATTCCTCCACAGTCCTTTGCTCAAAGTAAGTATCCCACCTGTCTTTAACATGGGGAACGACCTTGAGGAGTGAAAAAGTGATCTTTTCCCTATCGGAAAAATTGTGGACCAAAAAATATCCTTCGAGTAGATTCAATCATTTATCTACAACATTCGCATCTATCAGTCCTTTAAATAATTGAATATCAAAATTTACCTGTACCTTGAAGGGGGTTGCATGGTCAGTTGATGAAGATGCTTCTCCTGTGGCTAGCCATCGAAGGATCTGTGCGAAGTTGTCCATTATTTCGATCATTTGTCACGTGAGGGCTTCCTCGAGCAACATTTTAATAAGATCTCTTGCTCCATCATCTTTCTTTTTGTCTCCCATTGGTTGTTGTTGGGCTCAACGCGACCGATCTGGTAATGGATCGATTGGTTTGAGTCCCAAATTCTTGTACCCATATCTTGTCGAGGATATGCGCGAAGAAAAATAAATGAAGAACAAACCGCTCTGATACCACTAATCTAGATTTAGGAGCGGAAGAAACAGATTAACAGACTAAATACAATAAATATAGAGATATGAAGAATAACACAACTATCCAGTGAACAATATGTTCTATTAAATAATGAAATAGGCTGAGACTGTAAAACTGCAGAATTGAAACTTGCTTGAATGGTGGTAGCTATCTCTGAGAAGAGATTTGGCTGCTATGCGCATCCGTCTGAGAAGAATGGATTACAATGAGGCTCCATAGGCCTTTTTGATTTTACTCATGAATTCCAAAACCCTATACATCTAAAAACCTAACCCTAGAAGGTGAAACGAAATTCATGTGGGCCCTATAGGTAAGTTGGTGTAATTTGGTACCTCAACTTCCTAGGTCCATAAATTTTGCATACGACCTCTGTTTTAGGCGCGTAATAGCCCGTTAGAAAGGTCTTTAAGAGAAATACACATTTCACCATCAAACTCTAACTTTGTCCAGAATGTGATTGTGGCAAGCCAAAAAAACAACGTTTAGGGCCCCAAAACGACCCCAGAAGTACAACAAGATGTGCTGACATGAAAACATACAAAATAAGCCAGTTGGATTATGCGAGAGGCCACCCATATCCACTTGGAGGATGTGTGGGGATTTCGACAACTCCATTAGTGTAAAACTGACAATTACAAAGCAATACAGAAGAACATGTTGAACAAAAACGGACACGAGGAGCCAATTGGAATAGGTGGTTGGCCACCAATATTCACCTGGATTAGTTGCACATGGAAAAAGCACTTTTTGGGCAGTTATACAAAAACCACGATATCTTGAGCATGCAGACTCAAATTTTTAATCTGTAAAATGCAGGATGAAGCTTAGACTGAGGGATACACTATGAATTAATAATCGTTCAAAATTTATTTCTTTTGATATCATTTTTTTTTTATTTTTCCAAGAGCGGGAAACTTAGGTGATCAAATTTTTTGATCAACACCTCTTTACCCACTTCTTCTCCACTAAGCTCAATCTGTATTTTCTCTGCATAGATGTATATGGATATTACTAGGATAGAAAACTATTATGGAAACACATTCTTCACATCGAATTTCATCAACATATTATTATCGACAGGGAATTAAATTTCACTTTCGACGACTGTTAAATTTGGTGGTACTCAGCCCAAAGAGACCCTCTCTTTGAGTTTTTCATTTCAAAGTTGGATGAAGTAGGGCTCTTCGATATACAACCTATCAAATAATTCCCCACTTGGAGAAATATGAGATCAGAGAATGATTGAGTCATGAAGAGACTTTACATATTCCTTCTTTCTGAAACCTTTCTTCAGGGGACTCAGAGATTCGGATAATGGGTGGCTTCGGGTGAATTTTCAGACCATAGCCCAATAATGCTTAAAATCAATGGATTAGGGAAAACTCCCCCTAGCCATTTCAAATTAAACTCCCTCTGGTTGGAATCCAAATCATATCTGGATACCATCAAGGATTTTTGGGTTCCCCATGATTCTTTGATCTAGGTGGACATTGGTGGCCACCCACCTATTCCAACTAGTTCAAAACAGTCTTCTGGCAATTTACTATTTTTAGCATTTTTCGGTTCCTAAATTTCCAGGGCCATTTTGAGGGCTTAAATGAAGTTTTTCGGCATCGAGCACCTCAACAAAAAAAATTGGCTTTAATTGATCCCCCAAAATGATTCTCCTCGACGATACCTTTCCAAAGAGCTATTGTGCACCCCAAACAAATATTGTATGCCAAAGTTAGGACCCTGAGAAGTTGATACACCAAACTACCCAAAACGCGGTCCACAAAACTGTTGGCTTTTCATCTTTCGGGGTTAGGGTTTTGGATTTTCTTTATGTTAAAAAGGATTCTAGAGCCTCATTGTAATCATTTTCTTGCGAATACGAGTATTTGTCACATCTCTTCTCAGAGGTAAGATTCCACCATTCTAGCGATTCTTTCACTCTATATTTCTACAGTTTTGTATATTTTGCTCATTAATAGAAATTATGTATTACTTTATCTCCGTCTTTATGGTTATATCTATGATAAACCTTTGTTATAATATTGGATATCTGATATATCTCTGTACATTTATTTATTATATCTCCTCTCTCATTTTGTGCCGAAAATAATCCAGACCAGTGGTGTCAGAGCAGGTTGCTCTTGATCATTTTTCAGTGCATGTCCCCGACAAGGTTCGAGTATGGAAAGTTGGGTCTCGAGCTTGTCTCTCTTGAGGAAAATCGCTCTTGCATGCCAAAGAAACCCTCCATGGTAGAATAAAATAAAAATTACAGAGTAGAGGATTCTCTTAATTTGTTGCTTGATCAAGCACTCACACGACAAAGGAACAAAATGATGGAGAATTTTGCCCACATCCTTCAATCCCTGTTGTTGGCACAGGGGTAGACCCAGGGTTCAACTCTAAGAGCGCACCAACAAGCCTTAACTACTGGCCCTTTCAGCAACACCTGCGAAGTAGATGCAGTCTCACCCGAAGTAGCTATGGGGGGGTTGCAGGAAAAAGATGTGTACAACCAAGGGAATATCAAGTGGATCCAATGCAAAATTAATACAACACTTATATATCATCTACTAGTTCATATCTACTCTGCAGAACTATCTATCAGATCTAACACAGTAATGCAATAATGATATACCTCATGGAACAGAACATAGCATCAATCACACACAACACAAAATATACGTGGTTCACCCTCCTTCTAGGGCTACGTCCACATAACTGTGCTTTATAATATATTAAGATGAAGCATACCATTCTTGTCTGCATTCTTAGCTAGCATATATTCTTTCTTCTTCTCTCTATCTCTCCCCTTCCTGCTCACCCACCTGCAGGGTTGATCTTCGCACCCAGCTGAAGATCTTACAATCCCAGAAGGCTCTACACTCAACACTTCTCTCTCACACAATAATCCTCACTCAATCACACAATAACAAAGATGATAACAACAACACCAACCCATCCCAGGTCCTTTAGACCTCTATTTATACATTACAATCACTCACCGACAACCTTAGGTCGAAACCTAGGTGTCAAAACCCTAGGTGTCTAAAACCCTAGGTCAACTTGACCCATGTTTTCAGGGCTTCGCCAGCCTGTCTTTGCTTCCTTCTTGTGTGATGCTTTAAAGCATCCAACGGTGGATTTTCCCTCTTGCTGAGCTGTCCACGATTCGTCTTTCTTGCTGATATTTCATCCTCGATCTCCTCGTCCAACGACTTGCTTCCTTTTAGTTCGCTCTGTCTTTTCTGCTCTTTTGCTCACTTCGACCTAGTAACAGTCACTGTATCTTCCGCGTAGTTCACATTTTGTCTTTTGTGCCTTAAACTTCATTGACTTCCATCACGGCCAACAGGCACCCAACACTCACCTGTGACTCATCTCGAGGCACTCCATATCTGATATTTCTATTTTACCTCGAATTCAGACTGCGCAGTGCAGCCTTTGCTTTCTGCTCTATGCCTCCTCTCTTTCCTTATGCAGACTGTCTTTTATGTGTCTGGTATGTAGTTTAAACTGCACCTGGTACCTAGACCCTTAGCCTCATGCTTTTACTGAGAGCTGTGAGGTAGATGATTGTCATAATACAACTTCAGTTGGCTCCCATTCACCAAACATTCCTTCCATTGTCCATTCAAAGTATTCAACTGTGCAACTCCTCCTTCTGTAACGTAGGCAACCTCATATGGCCCAAGCCAATGCGTTCTGAACTTCCCAGGATGTTTGATGAACTTACTGTCATATACCAGTACTAGCTCTCCTTGTTTAAATACCTTATTCTTGATGTGTCTATCGTGGTAGGCCTTCTCTCTTTCCTTCTGTACCTGCTAATGGAATCCTGCAATAAATCTGTCTTCTTCTAGTTCAACCAACTGTGCAAGCCTTTCTCGAACAACGCTAGTGTCATCCATATCTGTAAAGGCAACAATTATTAATCTTGGTACCAAATATTCCAGTAGGACAACAACTTCAAGACCATACACCAATTTAAAGGGGGTTTGCATTGTTATATTCTTTCAAGTGGTTCTATAGGCCCATAATACTGCTAATACTCTTAAATCCCAGTCATCTCTATTAACATTGCAAATCTTCATTAGCGCTGTCTCCAAGATTTTGTTGAATGCTTCAACTGTCCCATTTTCTTGTGGATGGTAAGGCATGCTCTTATGATGGTGGATTGCAAATTCCTCAGTCAGGGCTTCAACTGTTTTATTTATGAAATGTGTGCCTTGATCACTCATAAGGATATTTGGGCATCCAAACCTGGTTATGATGTCATCAAATATGAAGCGCACAGCTGCAGTTGCACTACAGTCCTTAAATTCTCTTACTTCAGCCCATCTAGTCAAATATTTTGTTGCAGTAATGATGTACCTTGTTCCTGTGCACTTCCCTAGTGGGTTTATAGGTCCCAAGAAGTCAATGTCCCATTTCTCAAATGCTTGTAGGGTCAGCTGTTGTGTTAACGACATTTCATCTCTTCTGGGCGGTTTCCCAACTCTTTGGCAGACATCGCAGGCTCTGTAATAGTCTTTAGCAACTCTGTGTAAGGTAGGCCACCAAAGGCCAACTCGAAGAACCTTCTGCTTAGTGGCTTTCCCTGCGTAGTGTCCTCCTGCAATGACTTCATGAGCTTCGTCGAGGATTAATGGTCTTTCTGCCTCCATAACACACCTTCTCAATATCTCATCAAGTCCCATTTTGTATAGCTGTCCAACTATAAGTGAAAATTCTGCAGCGCGCACTACTAGCTATTTCTTCTGGGGAATTGTATACTCACTAGGTGCCATTCCTATTGATAGGAACTGGACTATCTGTGCGAAGTTGTCATCAATCTTTCTAATGGCCAGTAACTGTGCATCCTCCAAACTGGTCGACTCTTTTCTGTGTTCCAACCTCGACAAGTGGTCATGACCTTTGTTCATTCTTCCTGGCTTAACTACGATCTCAAAGTCATATTCCTGAAATAGCAGAAGCCATCTGCATATTCTCCCCCCCAACACTGGCTTGTTGACTAGGTATTTCAGCGCAAAGTGATCAGTAAACATTTTGAAGTGTCCTCCCAACAACTAGTGGTGAAATTTCTACAGAGCATACACCATGGCTAACCCTTCTCTCTTAGTAGTGGTGTAATTAATCTTAGCAATTGATAGCTTCCTGCTGGCAAAGGCTAATGGGTGGTCGATGTCTCCTGTTCCCGGTTGTGCTAACACAACTCCCAATGTAATGGAAGATGCATCAACATGCACGTGAAATTCCTTGCTCCAATCTGGAAAGACCAGGATAGACACAATAACCATATTTTGTTTCAGTGAGTCGAAGCTCTGTTGGCATTCTTCTATCCAATGAAATTGACAATCTTTCTTCAAAAGCTTCTCCATAGGTGCTTTAATCTGGGAATATCCTTTAATGAACTTCCTGTAATATCCCATATGTCCCAACGTAATGCGCAATTGCTTGACTGAAGTAGGAGGGGGTAGATAAACTATAATGGCAATTTTAGATGGATCTACCAACAATCCCTCCTTGCATACAATATGACCTAAAAACACTCCAAATGGTGAGAAGAAGATGTACTTCTTCAGGTTCAAGAAAATTTGACAGTGCCTGCATTTGTCCAACATTAGCCTTAGACATTCAATAAACTAAAAACAATCCAATCATCAAAATATGCTTCTAGAAATTTATGTTGAAACTCCTTGAATGCTTCGACCACCACCCTGGAAAAGATGGCTGGGGAATTCTTCAATCCAAATGACATCACTGCATACTGGTAGGATCCCCATTCTGTTGCAAACGTAGTCTTATGGCGATCTTCCTTGGCAATCTGGATCTGATGGTATCCTGAAAATCCATCTGGAAAAGAACATACTTCCTAGCCTCCCACATTATCTAACACTTCGTCAATGAATGGTGTAGGGAATGGGTCATGGAAACAGGCATCGTTCAACTTCCTGAGATCTATACAGATCCTGATCTCTCCTATCTTCTTGTCTTGCACCACCATAGGGCTAATCCATTCTGATTCATCGACAGGTTCTATAATTCCTGCTTCCAACATTCTATTGAGATCAATCTTCACTTTCTCCTTATACTTAGGGTTCAATCTGTAGGGTCTCTGTTTGATTGGTCTTGCATATGGTTTCAAATGGATCCTCATCTCTCCCATTGGCCCTTTAATTCCCTTCATATTAGTAAACTTGGTCGGAAACAAGTCCTGATATTCATGTAGTAGCTCTGTTATCTTGTCAATAGTAGCAACATCCCAATAATCTCCAACATTTGCAAGATTTGGTGTTTGCTCTGTTCCAATATTGACCTTCGTAATCTTGATCGGCTGTCCAATTAATGGTAGCTCAATTCCTGGTCCTTCCACATCTCTTTGGCCTTTTGTTTTAGCGATGTTCACCTTTCTAGGATCATCATCTTCATCAATGTTTTGATAGCCAATTGTCCAAATGCGGTGATGAAGTCTACTACTGACCATGTTTGTTTCAGCTTCGTGAGCCATCCCAAAAAATGAGATTCCCTATCAAAACAGGAGCAGATCGCTTTGGTGAAAATGGTCCAATTTGGTTGTCTTAGATATCATTTCTTATGTCATTTCCACCATTTCCATCATTCTTTATCCAAGTACATAAACCCCACATGGAGTTTGGTCTCATCATCCCAAATATTATGGAGAGAGAAGTAGTGTTCCATTTGGGATACCCACCCAAACGAGTCTGATCCATCAAAGTTTTGCATCTCAACTTTGGCCACCTTATTCCAGGAATTTGGAGAACCCCAAGTTGAGTGGGAAGGATGGGTATTCTCATAATGGGAAGAGTGAGGAGCCTTAGAATGGCACTCTTAGTGATTTCCCTTGATGTGTGGCACCAGTTCATTGACGTTTTAGGTGAGTGCATGCAGGTTCTTGGTGAGGGTGTCCAAGTTCTAGTTGAGAGAGTCCATGCACTGGCTCAAGTGTTCAGACGGGTTGTTGACCTTAGTGTGCAACTCTTCCAGGTTCTGAGAGCGGGTGGTAGGGGCCATTGCAAAGGCTTGGGTAGAATGATAACACAACGATCGGCACAAGATAAGGAGTTTGGTGGGATATGGGGAAAATGAGGGTGTCGGAAAGGGTGTCGGGTCCACTGATAAAACTAGGATAAAAAGTGATAGGTACCACTGCAATTAGTACAAAGAGAGGAATCCAATGGCAGAGGTCCCAAATAAGGCTGTCGGAAAGGGGTTCGGGACCAGAGGAAAAAAAAGGTGTAAAAATGATAGGTATCATTGTGATCAAGATGAAAAGAGGAGTCCAATGGGATAGGTCTAAAATAGGGGTGCGAGCAGGCTCTAGATTTTTTTTTTAACTCCTACGGAGTTATGCTTTGGTATGAATACTTCTACAGTGTCGAAATTCCCAAATTCTTAACTGTAACAAATGTGTAGTCAATTCACAACTAGAACGCAGGAGGTCAGGTGGCACGATAATAGATCTTAATTGTTCCTTCTCTGTTCTATTCATGTGCCAAGGGTTATGGTTTTCAGGGTTCCGAAAGACAAGGGTTTTCCCCAATGCTATATCTCTTTGATATACTTGCGGGGTCAGACAATAGTACTCGGCCCAATATCTCAGAGCACCAACCAAGGAGGCTCGACCATACCCTTAGTCGTACTACCCGATTACCCAGGTGCTAGGGAGTATCTTCTTGAGTGTTGTTTTTAGTGGAACTATAGCAGTCAGGCAGTCGATCGATTGATCTATAGAGGGTTTTAGGATATCTAGGCCAATTCATATACAAGTGTTGTCTGATGCACTATTATTCGAAGGGGTATCAACAGGGGTTACAAGGGTGTCCAACAATGTGAGATTAAATACCTCTTGTATTCTCTGCATGTATGCTTCCCCTACCATGGATTTATGCATTGAGCGATAGATCTTTGTAGCTTAAAGACGTTGGAATACATCTCTACCCTGAAAAAATTTAACCCACAATTTCTGCCCAGGAAAGATATTTGATACCACTTGTAAGGTACCAAATGTAATATAATATGCAGAAATAGGAATACTCGACAGATATCAATGTAACAATTTTTTTTTGAGAATATCAACACCAAAAATGATACCTTTATTGAAAGAAAGAAATGTTCACTTGCCTCTTCGAGGGGGAAACCTCTAGTAGAGTAGATCTCTATTACAATAATTCTCAAGACAAGATTTCTCATACCTGCTACTCTTATTTATGCTAATTCTATATTCTAAGGAACATTCTAGAGGAAATCCTTCTAGAAGCAGAAGCTTCTATTAGATCTTCTTACATTGACTTGTTCATATTTACTTAATAAGCCTTATTAACCAATGTTGGTCTTTATTACATAGATGATATATATCATGCTAACTAATAACCAACTAAGATGGGTTATGGTCGGATCCCAACACATATGATCCAATTCCCAATCATGGGGAAATAATTAATGGAGGCTTTCCAAATGATTGATCCATTCTTGTATGTCTTCTGTGTCTGTCTTACCCAATCTACAGATGTGTCCTGAGGGAAATATTTTTCTTTGAAAAATTGGGCCCAAATTCCTGAGTTTGAGATGATCCCCCAGACATTTTTGGCTGCTAATGCATAGGAGAAGAAATGTATGTTTTTTAACCCCCATCCCCCATAAGACTTTGGAAGAGATATCATTTTTTTAAGCCAAGACCAGAGGTATTTTTCCATCTGAACTGGCCCATAAGAACTGAATTTTTTTTTTGTCTAATTTTCTCCAATATTCCATTTTTAAACCATGCAATAGATATCCATATATTCTTCCAAGAGAGAAATATTTTTTCAACTTTAATATAGATCCATTGCTAGTCCTGCGTGTTGTAGTTGTTTGGTTTTAGAGATAAACCTAGATATTCCATCCCCTCTAGGTTCCTTGAGATACGTAAACCCATGGCTCTGGAGATATGTTGAACTTCAATATTTGAAAGGCCCTAGGTGTTAAGGGAATATTTTTTCATGTTTACTTTCATACCTGTGGCAAGGCAAAAGGTATTGAGAAACTCCTTTAGAGTGGAAATATAAGAGAGGTTTCCTTCACAAAATATTATAATGAAATAAAAAAAAATGCAGGTATGTTAGGGAGAAAGAGATGTTGATTTTTATACCTTTGAACCTTGTTGTTGAGACTTCTCTGTGAATAATTATGTTGAGACATTCGACCACCAATAGGAATAGAGGAAGGGGGAGAGGGAATCCTTGTCGAAGACCCCTCTCATCTCGAAAAAACTTGGTTGCAGAACCATTGATGAGGAGTGCGAAGGAAGTAGTTGTGTTGCAACTCATTATCCAAGTGACAATGCAGTGACATAAACCCAAGTGAATTAATATAAGTATGATGTATATCTAGGTTACTTTATCAAAATCCTTTGACAGATCCACATTACTGGTGTAGGCTCTTTGTTTTTGTGTGTATATAGAGTGAAAACCTTCCTGTGCTACCCCAATTGCTTGATGGATTTGTATTCCCCTCAAAAATCCAAATTGTTCTTCATAGATGTTAACACTGAGGGTATATTTAATTCTTTGAGATGATTTTTTCTATGATCTTATAGACATTGTTGCATAGCAAGATTGGCCTGAACAGATTGAAATTTGTAGTATCATATACCTTCAGAATGAGGGCTATGAAGTAGCATTGAAGGGGACATGGATCTTCCCATATATTCTTGAGTTCTTAATCATTCTTAGAAGGTCTTCACCCATAATTTCAAAGAAGCCCTTCTAAAAATCTATTTGGAAACCATTTGGGCCAGGGATTTTGTCCTTTTGAAAATTGTGTATAATTCTTTCCAATTCTTCCATTGTTACTTATGCTATTAGTTTGTGATGTCTTTAGTAGAAATGAATCTTGGGAAGAGGAATGCCACTTTTAGGATGGTGCATATGTTCACTCTATTGCATGCTTTGTATAGAGCTTCGAAATGGGTAGTACCTTCCTTTGTGAAATCAACAAATGATTTCTCCTTTCTTACATCGCTTCTGAGAATTGAACAAATGGTATTATGATGTTTCCTTTTATTTTAAAAGTGCTAGAAATATTTAGTGTTTTCATCACCAACTTTGAGCCATAGGGCCCTGCCGACTTCTGATCCTCTATTCTTACTCAATGTTCTAAAGGATTTTCCTTCTTTGTGAACCTAGATCCTTAAATTCCTCTTTTGATTCCAACGTGAGTGGTCCTTGGGTTTCATTTTCATTCCACTCCAAAATTTTCTTCTCTATCTCAGGTAGGATTTTGTTTTCTTCCTGATTTCTTTTTTTTACCTTAGCTTTTTTCAAGATTACCATGAATTGAATGGCTGGAGATTCAGGAAGCTGAGGATGATCCAGATTATTTCCGGCACGAAAGGAGAGAGGAGATATAATAAAAAAATGTACAAATATATATCATATATCCAATAAAATAATAGATATTTATCAGAGATATAACCATAAACATAGAGATACAATAATACACAATTTCTATTAATGAGAGAAATATACAAAACTATAGAAATACAGAGTGAAATACTCGCTAGAATGGTGGCAACTTATCTCTGAGAAGATATGTGATGGATACTCGCTTTCACAATAAAATGATTACAATAAGGCTCTAAAGGCCTTTTTAACAGAAAGAAAATAAAAAACCCTAACCCCGGAAGATGAAAAGCCAACAGTTTTGTAGACCTCATTTTGGGTAGTTTGGTGTATCAACTTCTTGGGGTCGTAACTTTGGCATACAATATCTGTTTGGGGTGCACGATATCTTGTTGGAAAGGTATCTTCAAGGAGATTCATTTTGGAGGCTCCATCAAAGCCTTGGGTAATTCTTTAGGTGCTCGATACTAAAAAAACTTCATTTAGTCCCTCAAAATGGCCCCGGAAGTTTAGGAACCGAAAAACTACTAAAAAAATTAAATTGCCAGAAGATTGTTTTGAGCCAATTGGAATAGGTAGGTGGCCACCGATATCCACCTGGATAAATACTCCCTCCTTAGGAAGAAATGGTCTCCATTGCATTGAGTACTTAGGGGAAAGGGAAAAGCACTTGTTGAATTTGAGCCTGGTGAGTTGCTTGCCTTGTTGGAGAAGTTGTGTTGCTTAGCTTGTTGAAGGATGTCACGAACCTGTTGCTGGAAGGGTTGAATCTGTTCAACCAAATTGTTGTATCTTGGCTTGACTGGGTAGTGTGTGGGCACCCTTGTAGGTGAAGAAACAATCTCTTCTAAAATCTCCTTCTATTGAATAGAAAGGTCTTGGGCCAAGGCTGCAAAGGTTGCAGTGTCCTTCTGTTCACCTTTTGAACAAACTATGAAGAAGTTGAATTTTGTAGTATGAGATACTACCTTGTGGCACTGTTTAGGTGGGATAGTAGTTGGAACTACCTTGGGTATCATGTAGAGATGACCCCCTAGAGTAACAATGACACTATGAGGTCGAGACTCATAGATAGCATGGTGCTTCCACATATATGTTTGTCCCAAGAGAACATCATAGACATCCAATAGGGAAACATCACATAATACCTCATCCTTGAAGGGATGGATTTCATACGACAATCATCACTGTTGGCTGAAACAAATATCTCGTCCCTCGCAAAGCCACGCAATTTTGTATGGTTGCGGGTGTGGTGTTGTTGACAATCCCAATTGTTTGACGACCTCTGCTAAGATGAGGTTCTTTTGGATTCCGCTATCAACAATAAAATGTAGCAGAGTCCCCTTCACCCACATCTGTGAATGAAAAAGGCTCTCCCCTTCTTCAGGAACTACTAGTTATTCTGATTGAATTGTTGTGGTCGTGACAATAGAAGTGGGGTCTGCGTCGATGCTATTTCTTTTTCCATTATTTTTTGAATCAAATTATGAATCAAGGTTCAACTCCTTGTCTTTGATCTCGGCCACCAATGATTTTTTTAGCGACATTCATCAGTGTTGTACCACAGGATTTTATGGAAATCACACCACTTTCCAGTGTCCTTCATCTTCCTGTGACCTTTCTTTTCTTGTGGCTTGGATTGGTTTTTGGAAGGTTGTTTGTTAGGGCCATCTTTAACATTCTTTGGTTGTTATAAATTTCCAGACCTGAACTCTTAGTTGTTCTAGTGCTTAAATTTTTGCTCGGTTTTAACAAAATATCGATAAGCATCTCCCAGTGATGAGATGTCCAGAAACTCCATTTCAGTTTGGATATACTTGTGTAGATCCCCACGGTATTTCAGAACCAAATGACGCTCAAAATATTTGATACCCAGCTTGGTGCACAAGGTATAGAAGGTATCAGTGAACTCTGGCACTACTTGGTCCCTCTCTTGACGTAGTGTGGTCCATCTCATGTATTTGTCGTCATAGTTACCAACATGGTAATATTGTTCCTTGACCACATCCACGAAAAAATACCAAGTGGGCTTGGCCCCATATATTCTAGAATCCTTTGTGGAAATGTTCTCCCAGTAAGTTTCCCACCAATGTTTTACATGGGGGAGAGACTTAAGGAGTGTGAAGGTGATCTTTTCCCTGTCGAAAAAATTGTGAATTGAGAAATAACCTTCTAGCAAATTTAACCATTTTTCTAGGGCATCTGCATCTATTTGTCCTTAAAATATGGGAATATCAAAATTAACTTGTATCTTGAAAGGTGAGGTGCCTCCAAAGTGGTTGCTTGATGAAGGCACACATGTTGTTATCGACATGTGTAGTCCCTTGGTGATGGAAGTAAGCGAAGGTTAAGGTAGAAAAGACAAAATGAAAACTGCGCAGAAGACACATTGATTGTTATTGGGTTGAAGTGAGCAAAAGAGAAGAAAAAACAGAGTGAAGTAAAAAGAAGCAAGTTGTTGGACGAGTAGATCAAGGATGACAGATCAGCAAGAAAGACGGATCGTGGACAGCTCAGCAAGAGGAAAAATCCACCATTGGATGCTTTGGAGTACCACATGAAAAGGAAGGAAAGACAGGCTGGTGAAGCCCTGAAAACACAGATCAAGTTGACCTAGGGTTTTAGACACCTAGGGTTTTGGTATCTAGGGTTTTGACACCTAGGTTTTGGCCTAAGTTTGTTGGTGAGTGATTGTAATGTATAAATAGAGTTCTAAAGGAGCTGGGATGGGTTGTTGCTGTTGTTCTCATCTTTGTTATTGTGTGATCGAGTGAGGATTATTGTGTGTGAGAGAAGTGTTGAGTGTAGAGCCTTCTAAGATTGTAAGATCTTTAGCTGGGTGTGCGGGAAGGGAATAGATAGAGAGAATAAGAAAGAAGATCTGCTAGCTAAGAACGCAGACGAGAATTGTATGCTTCATCTTAATATATTATAAAGCACAGTTTTATGGATGTAGCCCTAGAGGGAGGGTGAACCACGTATATTTTGTGTTGTGTGTGATTGATGCTCTGTTCTGTGCCATGAGGTATATCATTATTGCATTACTGTGTTAGATCTGATATATAGTTCTACGTAGTAGATATGAACTAGTAGATGATATGTAAGTGTTGTATTGATTTTGTATTGGATCCACTTGATATTCCCTTGGTTCTAGACATCTCTGTCCTGCAACCCCCCCATAGCTACTTCGGGTGAGATGGCATCTGCTTCGCAAGTGTTGCCGAAAGGGCTAGTAGTTAGGGCTTGTTGGTGCACTCTTGGAGCTGAACCTTGGGTTTTCCCCTGTGCCAACAAATGGTTCCGTTGTCGGGACCATAATCTTCTTGAGGGAATGTCAAGGTGGTTTCCATCAAAGAAAAAGATTCAAAAGTGGATAGAGCATCAAGAAAAGGACTTCGTTGAAGCCCATAACAAGAACCTTAATCTTAGTACAGAGGATTGGTTAGGAAGATATATCTTTACTCATATACACGAGATTTTCTTTGGAGGAATCCATCAGGAGCTATACGAGTGGTTAGCTAGGTTAGTAGATACCTAGTTTGAGATCAGATCTAAACCTCATGTAGTTTGGACACCGACGCTGATTAAGAAGGTCAAGAGAGTTGATAACGCCATGTCAAGAGCAGTAGATCATTGGTTTGATAGCACCATTGGAGGGTACATCATCGAGTTGGTTGTTGACAGAGTGGAGTTATGTAGCCAAGCAGAGAGATATTTCTTCAAGGAACCCAGAGGAAAATTTTTACACTTTCTAAAGTTTAAAATCAAGATGTTATTGCATGAGAAGAACATCTTGAAGATACATTAGATAGGTTGTATTTGAAAAGGCTAATGTTCAAGAATTCAGACAGTAATAGCGACATAGAGGCTGGACATACGCACAGTGGGAGAGTGTTAAGAGAAGTTCCTCTCATGAACCTGTTTAAGCAAAACTACGGGGACGAGGGTTTATACAGTGGAGAAGAGGCAGATCTGACAGACGAGGAGCATTCAGAGAAAGGGAAAGTTGCAGAACTCCACCAATAAGAACCAAAATCTTCAAGAAAAGCGCCGATTATCGAAGTAAGTACTATTAATCCTATTGTTGTTTCAACAACATTAAGCAATCAGAGCACTCAGAGCACTGTCACTAGTAGTCTGCCACATACTCAGTCCAGAAACCCAGGGAGATATATGGTAGACAAGATGAGGTTACCCACCTTTAGAGGAGATGGATCTGAAGACCCTAAACAACATTGGTTTCTCTGTGAAGCTGTCTGGAGCATTAAGAATATCAGCGATGAAGCTGTCAAATGAGCTCAATTCAATATTACCCTAAGAGATCACGCACTGAGCTGGTATATGAAATTTGTCCAAGGAGCTACACCTAAACCGCTAAATTCTATTAATACTTCACTCATTGTTGAATTCAAGAAACCCAAGTTGGAATCACAGTGCATTACAGAGCTAAAAGAAATCAAGCAGAGAACAGTTGAACCGATATGGGAGTTAAATAAGAGATTCAAGACCTTGACAGGCCATCTGAGTTTTCAAATCACAGATGAGCAGAACAAGGAATGGTTCATTGTTGCCCTCTTACCACACATCAGAGTTCCTCTGATGCAACAAAAGATCGCTTCGTAGGCTGAAGCATTGGAGATTGACATGAAATCAGAATCAACCCTTGAGGGAGAATCCAGCTCAGGTATGAGTTAAATCTTGAGTCAGCTAACTAGTAAAGAAAGGACCTGGAAATTTCTCTGGTGGACGTAGCCCACACTAGGTGAACCACATAAATCTGTGTCTCTCTTGTATTGTGTATCTTCTGTGTTTTGTTTCCGCATTTGTTTTATTTTATTGCTCCGTGGTCCTTTTTTTCTAACACGACTTTACAAATACCACCATAAAAATATGGTTTGATCAATCCACAAAAGGGGATTTGGTCTTACCCGAAATGATCAATCCACAAAAGGGGATTTGATCTATAAGATAATAACTCAAATATAATTAGAATATTCTTTGAAGTTATAATATTCAATACTCCCCCTTAACAAGAAGGGTATTCTACTGACATAACCCAATACAACATCATCAGGAGAGAGAGAGGGAATCATCATCATCAACATCTGGAACACTGACTGACACATATACAAATCATCAAAAGTTTTTCTCATCATCAATATCATCATCATTCACAATATGGAGTTGGAGCATCATCATCATCATCATCATCATCAACAACATGAAGTTGAAACATCAACATCAATAGCATGAATCTAGAACAACAATCTCATCAACAACACGAGGCCGATACAACAACATCATCAACACATGGCAACCGGATGAGGCAGGTGCAACAACAACATTTTTTAGTACTCTGACAGACCGTCCTTACCGGACCTTCTAGATCTACCTAGGAATCATAAGATTCCCTAGGATATAAAAATCCTATCAAGATACCGCGTGGTACTCCGACAGACCGTCCTTATCGAACCTTTGAGATTTTCCCAAGAATCATAAGATTCCCTAGGATATAAAATCCTAATGGAGCTACCACTACTGACCACAGCTGGAATATACATGCACAGGTACTCTGACAGACCGTCCTTACCTGACCTTCGGGATCTATCTAGGGATGATCAATCCCTAGGATATTAAATCCTAACGGAGCTACCCGCTGTTGGTTAGGATACCATAGTATCATCAACATCACTCCCCCTTTCGAGGGAGGTCCTTTCGGACAACACCAATCTTGTCTCCAAAGTACTCAAACTTCAGACGAGACAAAGGCTTGGTTAAGACATCTGCAATTTTCTCATCTGTGCCAACATATTGGAGCTTTACAACTCCCCTCTGTACCATATCACAAATGTAGTGATACCAGATCTCTAGGCGCTTCAAATTATCATGGAACACTAGGTTCGTTGTCATCTTTATACAACTCTGGTTATCACATAGAATCACAATGGCTTCCATATCCAGATCGAACAGACTGAAATAACATCCTGAAGTGCTCTTTCTATCAGAAGCACTTCTAGCACAATCTGAATCAATATAACCATACAGTTTGAAGTCATAATATCCAGTATAACATAGACCATAATCCAACATACCCTTAAGGTATCTCATCGCATGCTTTGTAGCTACAAGGTGAACATGTCTGGGATCCACCAGATACTGACTCAAGCTGTTCACAACAAAGCATATATATGGCCTCGTATTCGTTAGATACATCAACGAACCAATAATATGTCTATACAGAGTAACATCAACCAACTCTGACGAAGTATCAACCAAGAGTTTCGAGTTTGTTTCCATGGGTGTGTTCATGGATTTACACTCCAACATGTCCAATCTCTTCAGTATTTCAACTGCATACTTCCCTTGGTTGGGGAAGATCATCTCTAGGCTTTGACAAACTTCAAGACCTAAGAAATAATGCATCGAGCCTAGGCCTTTCATCTCAAACTCTGTAATGAGCTTCTTCTTACAATCTGTGATGAGATTTTCTTCTCCTGTCAAGAATAAATCATCTACATATAGTAGCAATATAAATGGCTCATCATTCATAACCTTTAAGTAAAGGTTAGAATTAACTTTACTCTTGGTAAAGCCCAAGCTCGTCAGGAAACTACCAATTCTACCATACCAAGCTCTAGGAGCTTGCTTCAACCCATACAAATATTTCTTCAACCTGCAGACATGAGTTTTTCTATATTCAACTTCAAATCCTTGTGGTTGTTCTATATACACTTCTTCTTCAATAACACCATTTAAGAAGGTTGTTTTCACATCCATATGGTGTAATTTCCACTTCATTTTGGCTGCAAGAGCTATGATGGTTCTGATTGAAGTGTATCTCACTACAAGAGAAAATGTCTCTTCATAATCAATACCTTCCTTTTGAGAAAAACCATGAGCCACAAATCTTGCTTTATGTTTTTCAATACTTCCGTTTGTTGCATGTTTTATCTTGAATATCCACTTGGAAGATACCACATCTTTTTTCTTTGGTCTGGGAACTACTTCCCATACATCATTATTTATAATGCACTAGTATTCTTCTGTAATGGCACCCACCCATTCTTTCTTCTGAATGGATTCTTCAAAGCAAGTAGGTTCCTTTTCTATGAGATCACACATCAAGGCCATATAATTGGAGAATGTCTTAGGTTTCTTGCTTTGTCTCATGGTTGCTTTTGGGGCACCATACTTCTCTGCATCTTGAATAAGTTCCCTTGACCAGGTTGGCTTTCTCTTGTGAGAGATCGTCATCCGAGGAGGTTCTAGAGATTCTATCATATCATGTTCTTCTATAATCTCATCAACATGGGTAATTGTAACTTCCTTCACTGGTTCTGCAACTCTGGGAGCTACAGGTTCTTCTTTTTATACTTCTTCAAGCTAGCATTTCCTTGATCTCTTGAGTGTTGCCTCTTCATCAAAGGTTAAATCTCTGTTGATCTCAATATCATGGTAACTTGGTATGTAAATTTTGAAGGCCTTAGAGATCTCACAGTATCCAAAAAATATTCCATTCTTTCTTGAAGGATCCAACTTAGCTCTCTTTTCTTTTGGAATATGTACAACTACTGGAAAACCAAATATTTTGAGATGGATTACTTCAAGATTATTTTCGGTGAAAATTTATTCAGGGGTTTTGATACCAAGTGCATTATGGGATAATCTATTTTGGACATAAACTATTGTTCTTGCTGCTTTAGCCCATAAGTGCATTGGAAGATCTTGATCGTGAATCATACTCTTTATTTCTTCCATAATTGTTCTATTCTTTCTTTTTGCTACACCATTTTGTTGAGGATTATAGGGAGTGGTGAGCTCCCTCTTAATCCCGACATCACTACAAAAGCTTCCAAATTCATTTTAGGTGTACTCTTCTCCATTATCTGACCTGAGTATCTTGATTTTTCTTTTGGAGAGGTTTTCTACCAAGGATTTGAATTCCTTGAACTTTCCGAGTACTTCATATTTTGATTTCAAGAAATAAACCCAAGTCTTATGAGAGTAATCATCAATAAATGATACATAGTATACATACCCGCTTAGAGAGGTTGATGGTATTGGACCACATACATCTGAGTGGACAAGTACAAACCTCTTTCTTCTGGTACATATGATACATCCTTCATTCTCATCAGAGTTCCTGTCATGTGCTTAAGAGCCAAGTATCTTCTCCAGGTATCACAAAACATAATCTTAAATTTCTTCTTTAGTTAACTTCTTGGGTTGCTCATCATCTTCAACTGCATGGGCATGTTGTCTTTTTTTTATTTCTCTTCTTGAATTCTTCCCTTCTGGCAGGACAATTCTTAGCAATGTGTCCCATCTTATCACAATAATAACATTGATAAGAGGAGAATTTTTTTTCCTTTCTTTGACCCTTATGATATTTGTGGAATCTCTTTGGAGAGTGAGATTCTTTATGAAAGTGGGTGAATCTATTTGGAGAGTGAGATTATTTATGAAAGTGGGTCTCCTTTTGGAAATGAGACCTTTTGTTTTCTCTTTTAGCATGAGCATCTAGGGCTTGATCTTCATCTCTTAATAGTACGACTTCTCGATTGGCCACTCTTGCTTATTCTTGAACACATTCTTCCCATAGAATGTCAAGTTGGAGTTTCTATTTTCTTGCATAGATAGTTTGGATGAAGGCATCCCAAGGTCTTGTGAGACCATTAAGAGTTGTCATTATGAGTTCATCTTCATCTAAGTTGTCTCCAATTTCTTCTAACTGTTCCTTGAATTGAGAAGCCCTAGATAAATAGTCTTGAACTGTTTCTCCTTTCTGCATCTTTGTATTCTTGAGTTGGGTTCTCAAGTTCATCTTCTGGTTGATGTTATTTCCTTCATACATTCTGGTTAGGAAATCAAACATATATTTTGGAGTATTCTTAGAAGAAACTTGAGGGATCAAGTGGTCTTTAATGGAATGTGCAATTATATCCTTCCCATACTTCTCTTTGGCTGCTTCTTCTTTGGATTCCGATACATTTTCTTTTATGAATTTTGGAAGGTCATTCTCTTCAAGAATGAGTCCAATTCTTTACTTCCAGGCACGAAAATTTTCCACACCATCTAACTTGTCAACAAGCTTGGTGCTTGCAGACATCTTGACCTGTAGCTAGGAAAATGACTAGAAAATGAAAGTGCTTGAAAAATGAATATGAACTTACTAAGAGATGCGCTGGGCTGAGGCGAGTTGGCTGGAGTTGACTGTTTGAGAAAATTTCAAGTTTTACCCCTTGAAACTTGACTTGCACACTTTTGGACTGGTACTTTTAGTACTAGTTTTGGTTTCTTGGTTTTCTGATTTTTTGGTACCAGTCAAAACTAGGGTTTGACTTTCTAGAGAATCTAACCAATGAAAAGGTGCGCTAAAGCTACCAAAAGATGCGCTAGGGTAGAGCGCACTTCCATAGATGGTTTTTGGTAAAAAAATCCTCTCCAATAAAAAGTCCTAATTTCCTTATACGAAAACAATGACGTTTTTAGATACCCAGTGAATGGTGCTCTATTCAATCAAGATATGATACCATGTTAAGTTTTAAAGTTGTTATTAGGTTATCTTCAATTTACTAGAGCATTCAATGCATTTCCAAAAGAAACAACATAAAGAGGATCACTGAAAGAAACACAATCACAAGTACACAACATTTTATCCTGGGAAACCCTCACGGGGGAGAAAACCCAACAAAAAATTCCTCAATAATAGATTGCCAATACAATTCCAAGACTAAGACCAAACCACCAAGAATAAACTAGGATTGAGCATGCGCTTCTCTTCTTCTTCCTCCTGCAATTGCAACTTCCTTCAAAAGATGCACTCTAGAAGTGTGAGTGAGTGAATGAACAAGTGAGGTGCCATCCTCACTTATAAATACTAGTTGAGGATGCACTAGGGTTATGTATCTTCACTTAGTAGGGCCGACTTCTTCCAAGAGTGATGAAAACCACTTTATAAACCCTAGGGGCCGACTTTACAAATAACACCATCTAAATATAGTTTGACCAATCCACAAAAGGGGATTTAGTCTTATACAAGACCCGACATGATGAATCCACAAAAGGGGATTTGATCTATAAGATAATAACTCAAATGTAATTATAATATTCTTCAAAGTTACAATATTTCAACAATGACATGATGCAT
Source organism: Picea glauca (assembly GCA_000966675.3). Lineage (NCBI taxonomy): Eukaryota > Viridiplantae > Streptophyta > Pinopsida > Pinales > Pinaceae > Picea > Picea glauca. Next base: position 199,928 of record JZKD02S1672933.1, on the reverse strand, counting down.
GCTTGAGGCATGTCCTGGTGAGTTTTTGGTATATGTCTTGTGGTACATATTGGATGTATTGTACATGTTGGTTGAGGTCTACTTGTTGAGATACATTGTTGGTGCATTTCTTGGTTTATTGGTATATGGTGTATGGCATGATATTGTATTTGATTGGTACATGATATTGTGTTATTGTACATGGTTTTATGTGAGGGTTTATGGTATTTGACTTATGGATATTGTGATGTATTCATAGAGGACTCTTGTTGGTTATATTGGAATATATATTTGGTATATGGTTGAGGTACGTGTTGGGTACATGTTGAGACATATAGTTGATGTGTTTCCACATGCATGAGGTGTATGGTATGGTGATGTTGGTGTATGATGATTAGGCATATTTTGAGTTGTTGATACGTAGTTGGCACATGCTTGGTACATTGTTAGAGGCACTTGTTGGTAATCTTGTTGGAGACTTTGTGAAGTATTTTTGGCACATGGTTGATGGTTGATGTGGCATATATGACTTGGTATACTTTCAAAAGCACATATTGATTGTGGTACATCTTGTTGATGTTTGTGAGTACTCTTGGTTGATGCACATCTTGGTGATATTGTGCATATGGTTGAGAGTTTTCTTGGTGAATAGATCTGATTTGGTTGATGAGATTGATGAGATAGATTTTTGTGACAGTTTGTTTGGACATGTTCTTGTGATAGGTTATTTGTACAGGTTTGGTGCATGATACATGTTGTTATAGGTTGTTGGTACAGGTTGACAGTGACAGAGTGACAATGGCAGTGGTTGATTCAATGACAGTGAAAGGTTGTCTACATTTGGCATTTATATTTCAGGGTGGTTGGACGGGGTAAGGAAAGGGGGTTGTAGCCTCCTTCCGGTTGGTGCCAGAGAATCAGAGAGTTGGAGATTCCTTCAGGTTGGAGCCTAAGAACTAGGTGGTTGTATCATCCTTCCGGTTGTAGCCAGAGAACCCAGGGGGTTATAGCCTCCTTTTGGTTGGAGCCAGAGAATTTAGGGAGTTGTAGCTTCATTCAAGTTGGAGCCTGAGAAACTATGGGGTTGGAGGAGAATTGGAAGTTGGTGCTTCTTTGAATGTAATTATTTGACATATAAGAAAATCATTCCGTAGTTTTCACCCGCATTAGGTTTCCACGTAAATATTGGTGTATTGTGTGGATGTTTTTATTATTGTTTATTATACAATGATGGATGTTAATGTTTATGATACAATGATATATTGATGATGAACTGATGAACATGGTTGCATAAGTTAAAGAAAAATAAAATGTGGGTAATAGTGGTATAAATTTCTCATTAGTGATTCACCCCCCCTCTCAGTAATCCAACAGAGATGACCCTTAGAATAACCATAACTTCCTCTAACCACTTCAATGATACCCCAATATGGAGCATAGAGTGTTGTCAACACTCCCTATACATGGGTAGGGGAGCGTTGATAAAAGTTCAACGCTACCTATACATGGGAAGGGGAGCATTGAACTTAAAAAATGGTCAAAATATCAAGGTAAAAAGCAGTTTTTCGACCTTCTAATGATGGGTTTTTATCCTCCACATTGATTATGGATTATGATAAATATTCTTCCACAATGTCAAAGCTGCGATACTTGTTGGCAAATTCAGTGGATAGAATACAGTGATGGTTGTTGTCATTAATGGCAACAGTAGAGACAACAGGATAAGAAGGATAAAACCACGTGGGGATTTGGAAGTAAAAGCTCAGGAGGAACAAACTTGACGAAAATGCGCGCAGCAAGAGCTTACAGAGGAAAAAGGAAGAAGAGTCAGTGACCGTAGGATCTCATACAAATTTCCCTAAAGAACGAGGGCCGTCAGATCTGTAAAAGTTGCGAGAGAGATAACCCAAAGGAGCAAATCGGGGATCGAGACTTTAAAATGTCCTGTTCACTCGACAATGAAAACCCCGAAATCGCGAGACGCGATTTCACGATTTAATCGCAGCCGTTAAATCAAGTAGGGATCTGGATCGTTCATTTGTATGGACACGTGGCAGCCAGGAGGCCTCATCAGCAATTCGGGGATCGGGATTTCATAATGCAAAGTTCACTCTACAACGAAATCCCCGATTTCGCGATATGCGAAATCCCGACGGAATCTGAACCGTCAGATCAACATCGACTCGACCCAAGTCAACAGATCATGTCATCTAAGCGACACGTGGCACAACCAGGTAGTGACAAGTGTTAGACAGATTCAACACTTCAGGCACATACAAGTAATGAATCAGAGTGATACATGGCAGTGTTTAATACGTGTCGAATCATGTGTGATGACAGCGCAGAGGACATGTGGCATCAGAGTTTCGGGGTTCGGGTTTTGGTATTGACAAGAACTTTGGACATCAGACATCGCGAAATCGCGATACGCGATTTCCCGATAAGAGGTATAGGCTGTGGGCCACCCAGGAGTTAAATGCAGGACAGGTGTAAGGAGTACAGAGGATGTCGGGAATCAACATATTGCAAGTCCAGGGGGTGAATGCACCTATCATTATAAACCCCGAAACCCCGATGAGAGGTATGGTGGAGATCACATGATAGCTGGTCACATGGACCATTGTGTAGCCAGAAGGGGCTAAGGTTCGGGAAAAGAGCACATCGGGGATCGGAAAATCGGGGGTTCCGAGTACAAGTGCATATCGATAATGAGAATGCCGAATTCGCGATGAGTGAAATCCTGATGGGATCTGAACCATTGGATCAAACATTGATCGGAGGGTTGCTGTTGTCTCTCACACATTAACGCTTCAGTTGTAAATTCGTTAAGCTAAACCGACTGAGAATGATAAATTGGTTAACGTTTCAGTTGCCAAGACAGATGTCGTTGGATTTCCCATTTGGAAGGGGAAGTGGAATCGTTAAAGAAAGGTGTATAAAAGAAAATGATGTAGACCGAATTGGATTGATCGTTCTGAATGAAAAATGTGTAAACAGTAAGAAAAAGAAGATGAGCAGAGGAATAGTAAGCAGTGAAGGAACTGCGCAGAACGAGAACAGAAGAAGAGAAACATGATGGACAGAATAGAAGCAGAGCAGAATGACAGAAGATATGATACAGAGCAGACCTGTTGAATAAGAGAAGCGTAGCAGAACAGTGAACAGAAGACCAGAATTAAAGAACAAAGAAAGACTGGTAAGAACTGATTTATCTGTAAAGTTGAAAGTGTATTTAACCATTGATATTGTAGGGAGGTTGGGAGGTGCTCGGGAGGACTATTGTCCTCAGAAGTTCAAGTGGGTGCTTGAACACAGGAAGTTGTAGCTTCCATCTAGTTGCAGCCAGATAAACTAGGGTGGCAGGGTGGTGCTAGGGAGAACAGATGTTCTCTGTTATGCAGGTTGGAGCCTGTGTAACTGGAAGTTGGTGCTTCCATCCAGTTGGT
>JZKD02S1672933.1:176737-189915 GCA_000966675.3 Picea glauca | reverse complement strand
ATGTTGCTTGATGACACATGAAGAAATCTTAATAAGTATTTAAAAAGTGTAATATTGTTTAAGCTTATAAACAACTGATTCACCCCCCCTCTCAGTTGTTTTAGTATTTCCAACAATACTTAATAAAGTGCATTTGACTCTTAGTAAGGTGCATACGACACTTGATAAAGTGCATGTGACACTTATTAAGGTGCATACGAAAATTGATAAGGTGCATACGACCCTTGTGACACTTAGTAGGATGAGATACATAAGTGCGACACCTAGTAGTGTGAGAATGTGGTGTGTAACACAACGACATAACAACTTAGATACATAATTGTCTATTTCCCATCCACTAGAAAGGTCCTAGGTCCTCCATCTAACCGACAACATGAATATTCCTACAGGTCCTTATTATGAGGAAAGTCTCGATGGAAAGGGGTAAACCACAACATACATAACGACACCCAGAAATCAACTCTAAACTTAAGTATGCTAGATAAATATAATTGCTAACAAGAGAAGGCTAAGAGCCTACCTCATCCAAACATCCGAAGAAGACCATGACTGGGCTCACGACTGAAATCTTGACGCTTGCAACTTGTTCTCAACAATCAATATATACAAGCATATATAAATTATATAGTAAGTTAGCATATAAACTAGCATAATCCATTAAAATGTATAAAAAATATGCCCATGGAAAGTAATGTAAATATTTGCAACATTTAATTGGAGGAGAAAATAGTATTTATATTAATGTAATCGAAAGAAGTACATAGGTGACAAACTTATGTAACGACACATATCAGAACCAAGAAACTAAGTCCCTCCAGCTAGGCCTTCAACACTTCAATCCTCCACAAAGGAAAGATCACAAGTAGTATGAGCAATTGAGTTTCTCTTTCTTAAGATAGGAAGATCTTGGGGGATAAACACAAGAAGTTCAGGATTTCAAGGAAAAAGGGATGTAGACTCAATATGAAGTGAAATTTCTCTAGAGTGTCTTTTCTCTCAATGATGTGTTTGTTCAAGGCTTGCATATGGCTCAATTTATAGCCTCCAAATGGAATTGAAGGGTCAAGTCAGAGCATTTCTAGTATATGGAAGGTCAATGATGATGGATCTCGTGACATGGCATGGAAACCCGACATGTTTTTAAATTTTGAGAAAAAAACATGATGTACGTGGGTTGTAGTGGAGCAAGCTGCGTATACATGAGCTGCCTAACTATGGCCCGCGTATATGTGAAACATTTTCAATTTTTGACTCTGGAGTGAACAAAATGGGGGAAATTGTGTATGCAAAAGGAAATGGAAGGCTATCAAAGCAAGATGCATGGAGTGTGGAAAAAATTTCTATAACATATGTCCCCTAATATATGAGGTTAGAGGAGAAAATGTGATGGCCGAAATACATTATAATTCCCAGAAGTGGAGTAATGAGGACCCAACTGGAAAAAAATGTGATAGGCTTGGGCACGAATCCCAAAACCACAAGAATACAAAAAGTCAATATTTGAATAAGTCAGTCAAGTCAATGGCAAAACCTAATAAAATTTGGAAGAAGAAAGGAGATGACAAATCTCCAAAAACACAATTAGAAAGAGAAGATCCAAAAAATAAAACATCTCATAGAAAGATACGGAGAAGAAAATTTGAAGGAGAAATCAAGAAATATGTTATTACACCTGAAAATGAAGAAATTAATAATAAGAAAAAGATGGGTGAAGGTCCTAATAAAGAATGTGAAATTCAATATGAAATAAATCAAGATCAAGAAAATGAAGTACCTATAGAAGAATATGGGACAATATCAAATTCTGATGATGTCATAAGTTGTTAGCAAAATAAGTAAAATACAAAAAGAAGTTTAAATTGGTTTTTACAAAATCAAAGGATTATGCTAAAGAGTTTCTAAATTAACATATGGAAAATATTGACTATTTATAGATTAGTGGTAAAAAAAATCATTGGTAGGGTTAGTTGTAGAATACAAGAAGAGGGAAAAATGAAGGGAAAAATAAAGGTAGCAGAGAAGTTCAAGGAGTATCATTCAACAAAGATTAGTTGATAACAAAATTGGTATTTAAATCAATTGGTATAATTCCTCAATTGATATTCCTGTGAAATATCAAAGACGAATAAGAAGCATATTAAAAAGATCAGTAAGATTCATACTCTTGTTCTATTTGACAAAGGAAAGTCAGTAAAAACTTAGGAGCAATATTTTGGTTATTAAATAAGAAAGTAATTAGATTAAGTTTTGAAAGATTTGATCAGTACAAATGGGTATCACTACAAAGTTGGTATCAAGAAGACTACTTATTTGAAACACAAAAATCCCAATCAACTGAGATAAGCAGTTAGTAAATTAACAGGGGAAGAGACCTTGTCAAAAAAAGATACCATTTCAGAAACAAAGGGGGAAAGTACTCAGAGACAGAGAGAGCATATTGACAGGGGGAGTCATTCAGTTATGGCAGGCGTAGCATGATTGCAGGGGGAGTTACCCAAGTTCATATTCTGGTCAAACAACATGCATAAAGACAGATGCTGATCATAAGAAGAGAAACCCTTTTCCATTGATGTCAAAGGGGGGGAGTAACTTCATAGGAGGAAAACATCATCACAAGGGAAGTTTGTGTATGAAGTTAGTGTGTTTCTCTCAATGAAAAAGGAAAAAATTGTTGGACATATTGTCATTGATGTCAACAGTCAATGTCATTATGATGTGATGATAAGTTATCATAGATTAAATTATCATTGATGTCAAACAATATGTAGAGATCAAAGCTCAGAAGGAAAATCACATTGAAAGTATGCAAAGAATGAAAATGTGAGACAATATGCAAATATCAAAGCTCGAGAGATGAAGCATATTAGATCACACAAGATCAGAGCATGAAAATATCCTTGGTTCACTTGGAAACCAAGTATAAACCCAAAAATCTCAGAAGAGATGATGCACATGAGGCTCAGAAGAAATGATGCACATAAGCCATCCATTACCATTATGAGAAAAACCAGGACCGTTAGATCTGGGAGTTACAAGAGAAGGATCATTATAGGAATGGTCAATGATCAGATCAAGTTGTGACTGTCGGCTATGCAAGCGCCAGATCAATGGAATTGAATGATTGTTGAGCGCGAAGGGAGAATTAAAAAATGAATTAATTCCAATCCCGCAATTAGTCTATACCGTTGATCATCATCCGCCAAATAAATCTACAGTTGGCATCAGTTCCACTACCAATGAGAAGTTTCCATTGCGGAGCTCGATGATAGTTTTAAACGCCGTGCTAGTTGGACTCCACAATCATCCTTGATCATTGATCTAATCCAGGAGAATTCTTTACCATTGGATCTATAAAGTGGAAGGACAAGAGAAGCAATGACGAAGGTTGAAACTCGAAGTCCCGAATTAAATGAGGACCATAAGATCTGGACAATAGATGATGGCCGTTGGATCAAAATAGTGGTCAACTTCAGCAATGAACACTTCAGAGAAAAAAGGATTCAAAACATATGAGTTCACTAGAAGGCCAAAGTTCCGAAGTCACTCTCAGTCATCGATCTGAGATACATTTTGGGAGTTAGGACAACAGTTAGATCTAGGAGAAGAATATGTGGCACATCAAGAGATCTACGTCAGTAGACCACATCAACAAGGACTAGTGGCACAGTCAGATAATGACAAGTGTCAAGATGAAATCGACATTTCAAGTACATGTAAATCACGAATCTGAGTGACACGTGGCAACCACTCAGCCCATGCCATGTTAACAAGTGACATCAGTAAGTTACATCACTCCGGGATTTTTGTACTTCGGGAGTTTCACCACCAACAAATACTTGAAGTCCCGAAGTTCCAAAATGAACAAGAACCGTTCATTGTGCGAATAAAATCCAATCATCCGATCTACTTCGGTGAAATGAACTCCGAAATATTGAAGGAATGTGAAGGAGAAATCACCTGAAGCACCAAAGGCCAAAGTCAACATTAGTCGTTGATCTACTTCGGGATATTTCCCAACCGTTGATCAAGTATAGTGGAAGGATAGCATAAGTGGAGGTGTTAACCGACAACAAGCGGTCACCACTGCTTTATGACTCATTCCGTAGATAATCAGTTTGGAGGATTTGCTACTCCAGATGAAGTAAATGAGATCCGTCCAGCTCATCGTGACATTAAAACGTGACCATCGATCTTGACAAGTGATCAAGCACTTCTTTAGCTTGGCACCTGGTCACCACATGCGATCATATGGAATAAAGAAACATAGGGAAAAAGAAGAGGCAACACTCAAATCAATGAGCCCGTGTTTTTGCGCATATGGTCATATCTAAATGGTTTGAAGGAAGCGCCTCATAGATATTTAATTTGACAGAGAGTTACCACTAAAATAATACAGATAATTGATAAAAGATCAAAATATGATATGTTTGTGAACTGAGAACACAAAAAAACCATGAATACAATATAATGAGTTGATTCATGTCTGTGATCAACTCATGAAGAAAAAAGAACCGACACACAGTCATAATTAAAAGAGAGTTAATTCATGAGTATTATGAACAAAGGATAAAAGGAAAAATGATATTAATTAAAGATTAATATTATCATTTAAATGAAAAGGTACAATGGTTCAAATATCAAAAGACACAATGATTCAAATTCACACCAGTTGGAAGACTATATAAATAAGAAGGAATGATGAGAAGAGGTGAGAAGGAATGGTGAGAAGGAGTATATATATTTATATATAATGGATTGAATGAAGGTTCATTCTATCAGGTTGGTGTCTATTTACAAGATGGGTGTGGTATGAGGATTGGATTCCTCAGATCTCGGTTGGATCTGAGATCAACAATCTGAGACTTGTTATGAGGGTTGGATTCCTTATTTCTTAGTTGGATCTGAGAACTACAAGCTGGGTCTTGTAACAAAGAGATGGGTCTCTCATAGTTGTTTGAAGATGAAATTCAAAGATTGATATTATGTATTCATTCAATTTAAATAAATAAATAACATATTTATTCTTTTAGATATTGATTGAGAAAATGAAATAAATATATGTTGTTCAGTTAATTTATGAAAAGTGGAAAATTGTCCAAAGTTTTGTGACACTGATTCACGCCCCCCTCTCAGTGTTAAGTATCGATTTCAACAATTGGTATCAGAGCAGGTGCCTTCAACACAATTTAAACACTGAAGGTAGATTCAAAAGAAATGGGTGGACAAATTGCTATCTCCACAAATGAAGCTCCCTTATTTGATGGAACATATTATTTAGCATGGAGGGAAAAAACAAAAAGATATCTGAAGTCAAGATGATATGGAGTTTGGGATTTGGTAGTAAGTATGCCCTGACACTTAACTACTTTAAAGAGAAAAACTAAAACTACAAAGGAGGCAAGGAGAAACAATTTAGTAGCCTTAAAAGCAATCCAGGATGGATTGTTAGACCAAGTCAAAGAAAAGATGAGGCACTACAAATCTGCTAAAGAATTATGGCTCCAACTAGAAAATTGTTATTAGAATGAAACACAATAAGAAGAAAAATCCTATCAAAGTGAGCAATAAGACTCAGATACAGAGGATTCCTGTCAGAATAAAGAACAAAACTTAGAAGAAGAGAATTCTTATCAAGATAAGGAACAAAAAAAAAGGCAAAAATTGCAATCAGATTGAAGAACATAATATAGAGAAAAATATTTCTAATCAAAATGAAATATAGGATTTGATGCAAATCTCAGTCAATAGTGAGGAAGACAACCTCATCAAGTAATCAAGGCATACCCCAGTAATCACTAAAGAAAAATTAAATAATCTTAAAACTGATGTTGCAATTGCTATAGGAGAGATTCGTTTGGAACCAGGAAATTAGATGCTTATTAAAGTTCTTGTGGAGGATCTTGGCAATCTTGAGTACACAACCATGTTCACTATAGAAGAGTTGAAGAAACTTCAAAAAAAGGATATGTTTCTACTTCAACAGTTAGATCAATCTAACCTTGAAGAACATGAGCAAAAGAAAGAAGTACTAAAAGAATTAGAATAATTAGTTAATAGTCTAAACACTCAACTTGAGGAAACTAAAGAAAGTGAAGAAGACCTAAAGATCCAATTAACAAGGAAAGAAAATTCTTACCACATGTTGGAATTGAAAATCATCAATTTCAAATAGATAAATGAAAGTACTAATGCATATCTAATGACTCAAATTGAAGAAGCTAAGAAAAAGGAAGAAGCTCAGAAGATCCAAATAACTAAAAAGGAATAATCATGCCAAATGTTTGAATTAGAAGCCATCAACCTCAAAAGGATTCAACTAGAATACGAGGAAGAAATAAAAAAATTGAAATCTAAAGTTTTTGATCTAACAAAATATATGGAAGAATTGAATACATATGACAAAACTATTAAATGCAAAGAAGTCTTGGATGAGACAGAAGAAATAGTCATCAATCTAAAGACTCATCTTGAACATGCTAAAGAAGTGGAAGAAGCCCTTAAGATTCAGTTGACTAAAAAGGAAGAATTATGTCATATATTAAAGTTAGAAATAGTCAATCTCAAAGAGATGATTGAAAAGACAAATGAGATTGTCAATTTCCAGAATAGCTCAACTATCCTAGATAATATTTGGAAGAACCAAATATCAGTTGTTGACAAAACTGGCATTGGATACAGTAAGAAAGAAAATCAGATGACACATCTCTTAAGCCAAAATAAAATCAAGAATGGAAACACATTCAATGGCTATTGTTTTTCCTATCATATTTTTGGCCATAAAGCAATGGACTGCAATAAACTAGAGGAAGGATATACAAGAAAATCCAAACACTCAATTAGATGCTGGAGATGTAATTTTGTTGGGCACACAACAAAAGTTTGTCATACAATGAGATGTTACAACTGTGATAAGTTTGGGCACAAATCCCAAAACTGCAAGAATACAAAAAATCAATATTTGAATAAGTCATTCAAGTCAATGACAAAACCTAATAAAAGTTGGAAGAATAAAGGAGATGAAAAATCTCCAAAAACACAATTAGAAAGAGAATATCCAAAAAAAAAAAATATCTCATAGAAAGATATGGAGAAGAAATTTTGAAGGAGAAAGCAAGAAAGATGTTATTACACATGAAAATGAAGAAATTAATAATAATAAAATGATGGGTGAAGGTCCTAATAAAGAATGTGGAATTCAATATGAAATAAATCAAGCTCAAGAAAAGGAAGTACCTATAGAAGAATATGGGACAATATCAAATTCTGATGATGTCATAAGTTGTTAGTAAATTAACAGGGGAAGAGACCTTGTCAGAAAAAGATACCATTTCAGAAACAAAGGGGGAAAGTACTCAGAGACAGAGAGAGCATACTGATAGGGGGAGTGATTCAATTATGGAAGGTAGAGAATGATTGTAGGGGGAGTTACCCAAGTTCACATTTTGGTCAAACAACATGCAGAAAAACAGATGTTGATCATAAGGGGAGAATCCCTTTGCCATTGATGTCAAAGGGGGAGAGTAACTTCATAGGAGGAAAACATCATCACAAGGGAAGTTTGTGTATGAAGTAAGTGTGTTTCCCTCAATGACAAAGGCAGGCATTGTTGGACTTATTGTCATTGATGTCATTATGATGTGATGATAAGTTATCATAGATGAAATTATCATTGATGTCAAAAATTATGCAGAGATCAAAGCTCAAAAGGAAAAGTGCATTGAAAGTACGAAAATAATGAAAATGTGAGACAATATGCATATATCAAAGCTCAGGAGATGAAGCGTATTAGATCACACAAGATCACAGCATGCAAATATCCTTGGTTCAGTTGGAACCAAGTATAAACCCAAAAATCTCAGAAGAGTTGAAGCACATGAATCTCAGAAGAAATGATGCACATAAGTCATCTATTACCATTATGGGATAGACCAGGACCGTCAGATCTGGGAGTTACAAGAGAAGGATCATTAGAGGACTGGTCAATGATCATATCAAGTTGTGATTATCAGATATGTAAGCGCCATATCAAGGGCATGGAATGATTGCAGAGTGCGAAGGGAGAATTAAACAACATGTTAATTCCAATCCCACAATTAGTCTAGAACGTTGATCGTCATCTGCCGAATAAATCTACAGTTGGCATCAGTTCCACTACCAACGAGAAGTTTCCATTGCAGATCTCGACGGTAGTTTTAAACGTTGTGCTAGTTGGACTCCACAATCATCCTTGATCATTGATCTACTCTGGGATCATTCTCGACCATTGGATCTATAAAGTGGAAGGACAGGATAAGCAATGACCAAGGCCAAAACCTGAAGTCCCGAAGTAAATGAGGACCATCAGATCTGGACAATAAATGATGGTCATTAGATCAGAATAGTGGTCAACTTTAGCGCTGACCACTTCGGAGAAAAAAGGATTAAAAACATATGAGTTCACCCAAAGGCCGAAGTTTCAAAGTCACTCTCAACTGTCGATCTGAGATACATTTCGAGAGTTTGAAAAACCATTAGATCCAGGAGAAGAATATGTGCCACATCAGGAGATCTACGTCAGTAGACCAAGTCAACAAGGACACGTGGCATAGTCAGATAATGACAAGTGTCAAGATGAAATCCACATTTCAAGTACATGCAAATCACGAATCTGAGTGACACATGGCATCCAATCGACCCGTGCCACATCAACAAGTGACATCATTAAGTTACGTCACTTCGGGATTTTTGTACTTCGGGAGTTTCACCACCAACAAATACCCAAAGTCCCAAAGTTTCGAAATGAATGAGAACCATTCATTGTGCGAATAAAATCCAATAATCTGATCTACTTCGACGAAATGAACTCCGGAAGATTGAAGGAATGCGAAAGAGAAATCACCTGAAGCATTGAAGGCCGAATTCATCGTTAACCGTTGATCAACTTCAGGAGCTTTCCCAACCGTTGATCAAGTATAGTGGAAGGATAGCGTAAGTGGAGGTGTTAACTGACAACAAGCGGTCACCACTGCTTTATGACTCATTCCATAGGTAATCACTTCAGAGGAATTGCTACTCCAGATGAATAAACAAAGTTCCAAAGTAAATGAGAACCGTCCAGTTCATCGTGACATTAAAACGTGACCGTCGATCTTGAAAAGTGATCACACACTTCTTTAGCTTGGCGCTTGGTCACCACATGCGATTGTATGGAATAAAGAAACATAGGGAAAAAGAAGAGGAAACACTCAAATCAATGAGCCTGTGGTTTTGCGCATATGGTCATATGTAAATGGTTTGAAGGAAGTGCCTCATAAAGATTTAATTCGACGGAGAGTTAACACTAAAATAATACATAGAATTGATAAAAGATAAAAATATGATATGTTTGTGAACAAAGAACACAATAGAAGCATGGGTACGGTATAATGAGTCGATCCATGTCTGTGATCAACTCATGAAGACAAAAGAACCGACACACAGTCATGATTATAAGAGAGTTAATTCATGAGCATTATGAACAAAGGATAAAAGGAAAAATGATATTAATTAAAGATTAATGTTACCATTTAAATGAAAAGGTACAATGGTTCAAATATAAAAAGATAAAATGATTCAAATTCACACCAGTTGGAAGACTATATAAACAATAAGGAATGGTGAGAAGAGGTGAGTTGAATTTGTTAAAGTATATATATTTATATATAATGGATTGAATGAAGGTTCATTCTATTAGGTTGGTGCCTATTTACAAGCTGGGTCTTGTATGAGGATTGGATTCCTCACATCTCAGTTGGATCTGAGATCAACAAGCTGAGACTTGTTATGAGGGTTGGATTCCTCATTTCTTAGTTGGATCTGAGAACTACAAGCCGGGTCTTGTAAGAGAGAGATGGGTCTCTCATAGTTGTTTGAATGTGAAATTCAAAGATTGATCTTATGCATTCATTCAATTTAAATAAATAAATAACGTATTTATTCTTTTATATATTTATTGAGAAAATGAAATAAATATATGTTGTTCAATTAATTCATGAAAAGTGGAAAATTGTCCAAAGTTTTGTGACACTGATTCACCCCTCCCCTCTCAGTGTCAAGTATCCTTTTCAACAATTGGTATCAGAGCAAGTGCCTTCAACACAGTTTAAACACTGAAGATATATTAAAAAAAAATGGGTGGACACATTTCTATCTCCACAAATGAAGCTCCCTTATTTGATGGAACATATTTTTTTATCATGGAGGGAAAACATGAAAAGATATCTGAAGTCAGGAGGATCTAGAGTTTGGGATTCGGTAGTAATTAAGCCTTGGAACTTAACTACTTTAAATAGAAAAACCAAAACTGCAAAGGAGGCAAGGAGAAACAATTCAGTAGCCTTAAAAGCAATCCAGGATGGATTGTCAGACCAAGTCAAAGAAAAGGTGAGGCACTACAAATCTTCCAAAGAATTATGGCTCCAACTAGAAGATTGTTATCAGAATGAAACACAAGAAGAAGAGAAATCCTATCAAAGTGAGTAACAAGACCCAGATACAGAGGATTCCTGTCAGAATAAAGAACAAAATTCATAAGAAGAGAATTCTTATCAAGATAAGGAACAAAATAAAAAAGGGAAAAATTGCAATGAGATTGAAGAACATAATATAGAGAAAAATATTTCTAATCAGAATGAAATAAAATATTTGATGCAAATATTAGTCAACAGTGAGGAATACAACCTCATCAAGGTATTGAGGCATACCTCAGTAATCACTAAAGAAAAATTACATAATCTTAAAACTGATGTTGTAGTTGCTATAGGAGAGATTCGTTTGGAACCATGAAATTATATGCATATTAAAGTTCCTGTGGAAGCTCTTGACAATATTGAGTAAACAACCATGTGCACTCTAGAAGAGTTGAAGAAACTTCAACAAAAGGATATTTTGCTACTTCAACAGTTAGATCAATCTAACCTTGAAGAACATGAGCAAAAGATTCAGTTAGAAAACAAATAAGAAAAAATCAAAAGATTGAAAACTGAAGTTACTAATCTAACAAAAGAGATGGAAGAATTAAAGACACATGAAAGTAAACGAAAATAAGTACTAAATGAATCAGAAGAATTAGTTAACAGTCTAAACACTCAACTTGAGGAAATTAAAGAAAGTGAAGAAGACCTAAAGATCGAGTTAACAAGGAAAGAAAATTCTTACCACATGTTGGAATTGGAAATCATCAATTTCAAAAAGATAAATGAAAGTACTAATGCAAATATAATGACTCAAATTGAAGAAGCTAAGAAAAATGAAGAAGCTCAGAAGATCCAAATAACTAAAAAGGAAGAATCATGCCAAATGTTTGAATTAGAAGCCATCAACCTCAAAAGGATTAAGCTAGAATACGAGGAAGAAATAAAAAAATTGAAATCTAAAGTTTTTGATATAACAAAATATATGGAAGAATTGAAGACATATGAAAAAACTATTAAATGCAAAGAAGTCTTGGATGAGATAAAAAAAATAGTCATCAATATAAAGACTCATCTTGAACATGCCAAAGAATTGGAAGAAGCCCTTAAGATTCAGTTGACTAAAAAGGAATAATTATGTCATATATTAAAGTTAGAAATAGTCAATCTCAAACAGATGAATGAAATGACAAATAAGATTGTCAATTTCCAGTATAGCTTAGCTATCCTAGATAATATTTGGAAGAGCCAAAGATCAGTTGTTGACAAAACTGGTCTTGGATACAATAAGAAAGAAAATCAGATGACGCATCTCTCAAGCCAAAATAAAATCAAGAATGGAAACACTTTTAATGGCTATTGCTTTTCTTGTCATAGTTTTGGCCATAAAGAAATGGAATGCAATAAACTAGAGGAAGGATATACAAGAAAATCCAAAAACTCAATTAGATGTTGGAGATGTAATTTTGTTGGGCACACAACAAAAATTTGTCATACAATAAGATGTTACAACTGTGATAGGTTTGGGCACAAATCCCAAAACTGCAAGAATACAAAAAGTCAATATTTGAATAAGTCATTCAAGTCAGTGACAAAACCTAATAAAACTTGGAAGAAGAAAGGAGATGAAAAATATCCAAAACACAATTAGAAAGAGAAGATCCAAAAGCAGAATATCTCATAGAAAGATACGGAGAAGAAAATCTGAAGGAGAAAGCAAGAAAGATGTTATTACACGTGAAAATGAAGAAATTAATAATAAGAAAATGATGGGTGAAGGTCCTAATAAAGAATGCGAAATTCAATATGAAATAAATCAAGCTCAAGAAAAGGAAGTACCTATAAAAGAATATGGGACAATATCAAATTTTGATGATGTCATAAGTTGTTAGAAAAAGAAAGAAAATACAAAAAGAAGTTTAAATTGGTTTTTACAAAATCAAAGGATTATGACAAAGAGTTTCTAAGTTAAGATATGGAAAATCTTGACTATCTATAGATTAGTGGTCAAAAGAAAAATCATTGGTAGGGTTGGTTGTAGAATACATGAAGAGGGAAAAATAAAGGTAGTAGAGAAGTTCATGTTGGATTACTAAGAGGGGGGGTGAATCGGTAATAACGTAATTATAATCCTTTTCTTCAAATGTTATATCAATGTATAATTATTATCCAATAATGAGCAGTAATAAATAAACAATCACACACATACACAATACACCAGTGTTTTACATGGAAACCCAAATCGGAAGAAAACCACGGAATGCTTTTTCTTATATGTCTTGAAGAATTACATTCATTGGAAGCACCAACTTCCTTTGTTTTCCAGTTGCAACTGGAAGGAGGTTCCAACCCCCTATTTTCTCAGGCTACAACCCGAGGGAAGCTCCAACTCCCCAAATCTCTGGTTACAACCAGAAGGAGGCTACAACCCCCAATGTTCTTCGACTACAACCGGAAGGTGGCTACAACCACCTGTCCTTGCCCCGTCCTGCCACCCTGAAGTAGAGGTAGAATGATGGAACCACTGTCACACTATCACTGTGAGATATACCACTGTAAATTTGTACCAATAAATCTGAACCATGCATCAAACATACATTAACCTGTAATCAACCTGTACCATAAACAAGTGTATCAACCATGCACCAACCTGTAATCAACCTGTACCATAAACAAGTGCATCAACCATGCACCAACCTGTAATTAACCTGTACCATAAACAAGTGCATCCAAACATGTACCAAGTAT
>JZKD02S1672933.1:151073-176590 GCA_000966675.3 Picea glauca | reverse complement strand
ATCTCTTAAACCACTTTGATTACTTTGACCTTTTGGGGCTTCTAGATGACATATGAGGGTCCTCCAACTTCGTAAGGCCATAACTCTCAAACCATGAGGAGTTATGTGACGTTTTGCATACCACCAGAAATGGAATGAAATTTACTATCCATATAGAATAGTATTATCTAAAAATATATATAACTCATACCGTTACCCATCAAACAAACTTGGGTCCATTACCCAAACTTGGGGTCTCTAACTTCTCATGGCCATAACTCTCTAACCGTGAGGAATTATGTGACGTTCCACATACCACCAGAAATGACATGACAAGAACTATCCATCTAGGATATTTTACCTGACAAATTCACTTTTCTTCATCTCATTATTCCACAATTAAGCATGGGTTCTCTTACTCCATAAAGCGTCTTCCCATGAGGGCTTTCACCATAAGGGGACCACTTTGGAGTTCATCCATATTTACTTCTTATCAACCATGACAAACAATAATGATTCATATTTACATCAAACACTATTGGGTCCATTACCTAAACCTTTGTGCTATGGGTCTTTCTTCAAGGGTTGACATCAATGACAACCAACCTTAATCGACATTTCAAGGAGTATCATTCAACAAAGATCAATTGATAAAAAAATTGGTATTTAAATCAATTCATATAATTCCTCAATTGATATTCCTGTGAAATATCAAAGATGAATAAGAAGCAGATTAAAAAGATTAGTAAGATTCATACTCTTGTTCTATTTAACAAAGGAAAGTCAGTAAAAACTCAGGAGCAATAGTTTGGTTATTAAATAAGAAAGTAATTAGATTAAGTTTTGAAAGACTTGATCACTACAAATGGGTATCACTACAAAATTGGTATCAAGAAGAATACTTATTTGAAACACAAAAATCCCAATAAACTGAGATAAGCAGTTAGTAAATTAACAGGGGAATAGACCTTGTCAGAAAAAGCTACCATTTCAGAAACAAAGGGGGAAAGTACTTAGAGACAGAGAGAGCATATTGATAGGGGAAGTCATTCAATTGTGGTAGGCATAACATGATTGCAGGGGGAGTTACCCAAGTTCACATTCTGGTCAAAAAACATTCAGAAAGACAGATTTAGATCATAAGGGGAGCAACCCTTTGCGATTGATGTCAAAGGAGGAGAGTAACTTCATAGAAGGAAAACATCATCACAAGGGAAGTTTGTGTGTTTCCCTCAATGACAAAGGGGGATATTGTTGGACATATTGTCATTGATATGTTTTCATTGATGTCAATAGTCGATTTCATTATGATGTGATGATAAATTATCATAGATGAAATTGTCATTGATGTCAAATAGTATGCAGAGATCAAAGCTCAGAAGGAAAAACGCATTGAAAGTATGCAAAGAATGAAAATGTCAGACAATATGCAGAGTTCAAAGCTTAGGAGATGAAGCGTATTAGATCACACAAGATCATAGCATGCATATATCCTTGGTTCAGTTGGAAACCAAGTATAAACCCAAAAATCTCAGAAGAGATGATGCACAGGAGGCTTAGAAGAAACGATGCACATAATCCGTCCATTATCATTACGAGACATACCAGGACCCTCAGATCTGAGAGTTACAAGAGAAGGATCGTTGGAGGATTAGTCAATGATCAAATCAAGTTGTGACCATCATATATGCAAGCGCCAGATCAAGGGTAGGGATTGATTGCAGAGCGTGAAGGGATGATTAAAAACACACTAATTCCAATCCCGCAATTTTTCTAGATCGTCGATCATCACCTACCAAATAAATCTATGGTTGGCATGAGTTCCACTACCAACAAGCAGTTTCCATTGTGGAGCTCGACTATAGTTTTAAACATCGTGATATTTGGGAACCCACAATCATCCCTGATCGTTGATCTACTCCGGGAGAATTCTCGACCACTGGATCTATAAAGTGGAAGGACAGGATAAGAAATGACGAAGGCCGAAACCTGAAGTCCTGAAGTAAATGAGGACCATCGGATATGGACAATACATGATGGTCATTGGATCAGAATAGTGGTCAACTTCGACGCTGACTACTTCAGAGAAAAATGATTCAGAACATATGAGTTCACCCGAAGGTCTAAGTTTCGAAGTCACTCTCAACCGTCGATCTGAGATACATTTCGGGAGTTAGGACAACTGTTAGATCCAGGAGAAGAATATGTGCCACATCGGGAGATCTACGTTAGAAGACCACATCAGCAAAGACATGTGACACAGTCAGATAATGACAAGTGTCAATATGAAATAGACATTTCAAGTACGTGTAAATCATGAATCTGAGTGACATGTGGCAACCACTTGACCCGTGCCATGTGAACAAGTGATGTCAGTAAGTTACGTCACTCTAGGGGTTTTGTACTTCAAGATTTTCACAACCAACAAACACCTGAAGTCCCGAAGTTTCGAAATTAACGAGAACCATTTATCATGCGAATAAAATCAAATCGTCCGATCTAATTTGGAGAAATGAACTCCGAAATATTGAAGGAATGTGAAGGAGAAATAACCCGAAGTGTCGAAGGTTGAAGTCAACATTAACTGTTGATCTACTTCAGGAGCTTTCCCAACTGTTGATTAAGTATATTGGAAGGATAACATAAGTGGAGGTGTTAACCGACAACAAGCGGTTACCACCTCTTTATGACTCATTTCGTAGGTAATCACTTCAGAGGAATTGCTACTCTAGACGAATAGCCAAAGTTACGAAGTAAATGAGAATCGTCCAACTTATCATGACATTAAAACGTGATCGTCTATCTTGACAAGTGATCAAGCACTTCTCTATCTTGGCGCCTGGTCACCACCTGCGGTCGTATGGAATAAAGAAACATAGGGAAAAAGAAGAGTCAACGCTCAAATCAATGAGCCTGTGGTTTTGCACATATGGTCACATGTAAATGGTTTGAAGGAAACGCCTCATAAAGATTTCATTCGACAGAGAGTTAACACTAAAATAATACAGAGAATTGATAAAAGATCAAAATATGATCTATTTGTGAACTGCAAAAACAACAGAAGCATGAGTACGATATAATGAGTCGATCCATGTCTGTGATCAACTCATGAATACAAAAGAACCGACACACAGTCATGATTAAAAGAGAGTTAATTCATGAGCATTATGAATAAAGGATAAAAGGAAAAATGATATTAGTTAAAGATTAATATTATCATTTAAATGAAAAAGGTATAATGGTTCAAATCAAAAGACATAATGATTCAAATTCACACCAGTTGGAAGACTATATAAACAAGAATGAATGGTGAGAAGAGGTGAGTTGAATTTTTTAAAGTATATATATTTATATATAATGGATTGAATGAAGGTTCATTCTATCAGGTTGGTGCCTGTTTACAAGCTGGGTCTTGTATGAGGATTGTATTTCTTACATCTCAATTGGATCTGAGATCAACAAGATGGGACTTGTTATGAGGGTTGGATTCCTCATTTCTCAGTTGGATATGAGAACTACAAGCTGGGTCTTGTAACAGAGAGCTGGGTCTCTCATAATTGTTTGAAGATGAAATTCAAAGATTGATCTTATGTATTCATTCAAGTTAAATAAATAAATAAAGTATTTATTCTTTTATATATTGATTGAGAAAATGAAATAAATATATGTTGTTCAGTTAATTTATGAAAAGTGGAAAATTGTCCAAAGTTTTGTGACACTGATTCACCCCCCCCTCTCAGTGTCAAGTATCCATTTCAACATCAACATGGTCATGGAATGAGAAAGTGATAGAGAGACAATGTATTTCCAACAATATAGAGACATTACGGATGTCGAAGCACCTTCATCAATGATGGTACACTTGATGGTGACATTCATACCCTCCACATGGATTTGAAAGGCCACATGGTAAGGAAAGCGAGGCAATATCGAACTTGATAACATTTGAGCCACTCGAGTATAGAGATCCTAAAGCAGATAGAAAAGCATTCCTCTATGTGGGACATGTCTAGAGCACCTCCAAGGACAACATTGTGCATGATGTTTGGACCAAATCCTTGAAAATCTAGTAATTTTGGGTGGCTCTGGAATTATGATTGTGGGTAGAGTGCTTGAGGAATGCTTTCAAAATATGAAGCAAAGGTTTTAGCTTATCAATTTGAAAAGGTGTTTCCAGAGGAGGAGGCTCTGGACTTATAACTGGTTGCAAAGAACCATAATCGTGAGCCTGAGTGGCTATACTAACTTCATATTTTACCATATTGATGAAAACATGTCCACCATTGTGCACTGATGGATTTTGACTTCCACTCGACGCATTTATGGTGTTGGAGGATCCTAAGGTCAAATTTTTGTTACGTGGAAACGGGTTAGTTGCACAACAGGCTGTTGCACTATGAGCCTCGAGGATTCCTCGATCTCGGGGCACAAGTGGGTAAGGTGATCATCTTTACAAATTTTACAAGGAAAATTAACCTTCCCCTTTTCTTTCTTTCCCTCCCCAACATTATTATTATATTTATCATTATTATTGTTGTCCTTGTTTTTATTATTTTTATTATTCTTCCCACGCTTATGATTATTACCACGTCCTTTCCTTTTCTTCCCTCCTAGTTGATGGTCACCATTTGGGTTTTTTGACTATACATAATACACATCCGCCAACTGGGTGGGTGCGAACGAAGCCATAGCTTGTCCCACTGCAGACAGGGTGCAGAGCCTATGATGCCATCAAAATGAGGCCCAAGATTTTGTCTAGGATCATAATTCGACTGGGACACGTCTGGGATTATTTCGTAAAGCATCCCAGACTGAGCATATATAAGGTCTAACTTCTGGGCTTTGAAGATGGCCTCTTCCTCAGATGTTACATAGGATGTAGAAACATCCTTCGAAATGTAAGGCAACAAGGACTTGAGGAACCATTCCAACAAAAAATCTAGAGGAATGTAAGATTTAATCAATCTCTCCCGTCTACGCCACTCTTGAATATGATCGAAGATGTGGGTGGCCTTATATTGATGAAAATATGATCAAAATTCTATTCCGACATCGTAACAAACTGAAAATTGGAAGTGGTTGAGAAAAACCAGGACCATCTAATTGAAAGTTCCATAAGTGCCCCCAGGTAGCTCGATGTACCACTTCATGACAACTCCCATGAGGGTGCGCTGAAATAGTCTCAAACGAACATAATCACCATGAAGGAAGTTAGACGAGCACCATAAGTGAAAGGTAGTCACATGATCACCTGGGTCCTCACCAATCTTACCCTCAAACTTTGGAATGTCAGAGGGAAGCTTGGTAGGGATGGGGGTCCATGAAATATCGTGACGCATTGGGTCGTTCATTAATTTTGACAAGTCTAGCATATTTAACGTGGCCAAAAAAGGGAGTCGAGGTTGCATCGTATGAGCCCATGCTCGTGAGAAATATCGGGTTTGAGAGATTGTGGGTCAACCAAGGTTTTTGTATACACCATGGCCCTGACCAGTAGGATATTATCCTCCTCCCGATTGATTCATAAAAGGTTGTAAGGGAACCATACCTGAAGAATCCTCTTATGAGGAGAAAGTGACATGACAAGGATTATTCATGTGAGGATATATGTTTCCCCTAGATGAAGGAACCCCATGTTGGGGGTTTCCCATACCCAAAAATTGACTCCCCCCTGATGAAACACCATAGGTTAGAGGAAGATTCACCATAATAAAAGTGTTCGTAGGAATCAACGTTGAGGAAGAAGAATTGACAAATTAAATATAAGAAGTAAAATAACCACCCATTTCAACACTCCATCCCGGAGCATTGAAGCTAGGATTGGGTCTGGAGGAAGGAGGATTCCAACCTCCTATCATGGGAGTTGGTTGAGGTATATGACCCCCACCAAATGAGAAAGGAGTATAAGGAGGTGTCGTGCCTCCATACCCAAAACTAGGATTCACATTAGATGCTGAAATAGAGGATGACAAGTGTGAAGTCATTTCTGGCATACCAAAAGAGAAAGGATTAGAGGCCCAAGGCATTGCATGAGTGCTATGATCTGGTGAAATTTCTGGGAACACAAAAGGATTCGTTCTCATGGGATGAGTAGAGACCATCGATTGAGAAGTATTAATTAAAGGATTTTCTGGATCCAAACCACCGATGATGCAAGAGTTGAAGGGAATCCACTAATTATAGCAAAGGCTGGAGTTGAAGGGGTTCCTGATACATTCATATTTGACTCAGTACTCATGGTAGGATGATCACAAGCTTGGGAGATGGAGATATATGTACCACACTTATTAACTCTATGCCTTTTAGGAAGTGGCTTCGGTAAATTATCTAATCGTGGTGGTAGATTCAAAATATGATGAGACCGATGGGGAGGTTGGTTTTTCTCCACGATGATTCAAAACTCATGATGCAATACAAAATCCTAAATAAAACTAAATGCCAATGCACACGAACATGATATAATGTCTGAAAGGGGCCTCCCCAACTAAAGAAGGTATGCCTCTCCCAAGAGGGCATGAGACTCCTGAATAATAGAGTAGAGGTAACATAACTAGTTATAAGGACCCTTGTAGAATTCACAACGTAGTCGGTCAGATTCCTCCGGAGAGAAAATCCTCCATAAAGTCTTTTCTCTGTCTGATCTCTATCTGACTCAGGGTACCTGCAGAATAACCTCTGCAAGTAACTTATGTGGATACCTAGGTCAAACAACTAAAGTCACTACAATATAACCAATTCTCAGGAAAACAATCGCATTTCCAGTCCACTGTATGGGAAGGGTAGCAAAGCCAAAAATCTCAGAAGCACCACCTCTCAAGGAGGTAAAGGCACTAACGAAACCCCCAAATATGAATAGAACCCCATAAATATCTCTACAACCAACTTCACGTGACCTCATGCTTAACTCCGGTGTGAGCGAAGCCTCAAGAGGACACTACTTACACAATGGGTTTCACCACTCCCTGGTCAGACACATACATTGAGTTTTATAGCCTTGGAGAAGTTTACTCACAAAATCCTATTCCAAGGCCCTAAGTCCTACACTTGTTTGTGTACTCTGAAAAATAAAATCATTTCTAATCAATTTTAGTTATTCAATGTTAATTTCAATGGCTTTTGCTTACTCAAGAGGTGCGACCGTGAAACTGATGGTATGACGACTCAACATAAAATAAGAAAATATAAAAACACTGCTAGGTACTAGTCTTGATTTTAAAAGTTATTTTATACTTCTAAATGTTGTTATTAGAAAGCAATATCTATAATTTCAATGAAGTGAAATCTTTCCTAACATGTCAAAACTAATGTAATGCAACGAAAAGTGTAAATGCTCTGAATAAAATGAAAAAAGCAAAATATTTTTGTATTTTCAATATAATGAAATGAAAGTGCAAGGACTAAATAAACAACTTCAAGGTAGACCCTACTGCAAGCACAAAGAGACACTCCAAGAATAACACTAAGAAGCGACTACCTAGACCAAAATGAAAGGAAAATAAATGATAAAAATGACACGAAATGAGCTCACCCAAAAATATTCACCGATAACGCGACTTCCTATCACTCTGTAGGCACTCCACAGTCAAGATAGGGACCCAACAAGTATCAACAACCAACAAAACTCACCCATCAAACACTAAACTCAACCAAAAAGCTTAGAAAATAGTGTACATGACTATTCAAGGAACAAAAGCATATGTACGTTCCCTAATGAATGATAACTCCCATATGTACATGACTTTCAAGGGAAAACTTGCATATTCCAAAGTAGACATTGTCAGGGTAAGGGTTAGCCCAAGAAATTCAGATGCAAAGAAAAATAAACACTGTCAAGAAACAAGTGACACAAAAACTCAGGAAAACAGAGAACAATGAAGGAGAAAAATCACTCAATACCCCAAAAGGGAGATCTTCCCCAGTGGAGTCTCCAATTTTGTTACGAGGAAAATATATATGGCAAGGGGAAAACCACAACAAATAGAACGACACCCATAAATCAACTCTAAACTCATGTATGCTAGATAAATAGAAATTCTAACAAGATAAGGCTAAGATCCTACCTCGTCCGGACGTCCGAAGAAGACCATGGCTGAGCTCATGACTGGAAGATTGATGCCTGCAACTGGTCCTCAACAATCAAGATATACAAGCACATATAAATTATATAGTAAGTTAGCATATAAACTAGCATAATCCATTAACATGTATAACAAATATTCCCATGGAAAGTAATGTAAATATTTGCGACTTATAATTGGACGAGAAAAGAGTATTTCTATTAATGTAATCAACAAAAGTACATAGGTGACAAACTTCTGCAACGACACATATCAGAACCAAGAAACTAAGTCCCTCTAGCTGGGCCTTCACCACTTCAATCCTCCACAAAGGCAAGCTTACAAGTAGTAGGAGCAATTGAGTTTCTCATTCTCAAGATAGGAAGAGCTTGGGAGATGAACATAAGATGTTCATGCTTTCAAGGACAAAGAGATGAAGACTCAATATGAAGTGAAATTTCTCCAGAGTGTCTTTGCTCTAAATGATATGTGTGTTCAAGGCTTGTATATGGATCCATTTTTCTCATGACATGGTGCAGAAACCCAACATATTTTAATTTTTGAGAAAAAACCTGATGTACGCGGGCTGTAATGGAGCAACCTGCGTATACGCGTGCTGTCTAACTGTGGCCCACATATATGTGAAAAAATTTCAATTTTTGACTCTAGAGTGAAAAAAATGGGGGAACTTGAGTCTGCATATGGAAATGGGAGGGAATCAAAGAAATATGCATGGAGTGTGGACAAAATTGCTATAACTGTCCTAGGTCCTCCCTCCAATCGAAAACATGAATATTCCTACTAGTACGGGTCCAAAGACAATGGAAACTATACGGGCGATGCTATCCCTGGATGTAGAAACTTTTTGCATGAAACATGTGCAAAATGGGAGAATATATGTCCACATATGGATATATAGACCAGGAGGTGCAACAATGATGATATATCATGCTCGAAAGTATGATGCATCCAAGCATTTGCCACATAGCATAAGTTGTTCTAATTCATATTTCCTATTAGATTAACTTTGGAGAAGAATGAGATGTGAAATAATGAAATTCATTCATGTTCAATACAGGTTGAACTTCATTCACGTTCAATATAGGTTCAATGTTGTTTGTTCACATCAAATTTAATGGGTGGAACAATCACCTTTACTTTGTTGTTTCATTACAAATTCCATATAAAATTTCACTTTCAAATTTAAATTTCGTGATGAAGTAATCTAAGTCATCCCTGGACCAATCAAACAATAATTAGAACATGGACCTCAAATATCATTAAGCCAAACATTAGATAAATAATGGGATTGCACATAAAATAAGTCCTAGTGCAACAATGAAGTAGATTTGTAAAGAAGAATTGGTGAGATAGAAATCACTCGTTTTTGGCTGTTTCATAGAATTGAATAACAAAAAGTGAAACATGTTCACTGCGTCGTATGGAACTCTATTGGGAGATACAATTTCCTCTAATATATCTCAATGACCAACAAAACACATTTTTTGAGATGAAAAGGTAGAGAGTCAAATCCATCAAAATACAAAAAATATGGAAGTAGGCTCCCATGGGACCGAATGAAACAGACATAGGAAGCCAAAAACAATATATAGTCAAATCCATCAAAATGCAAAAAATACAGAAGTAGTCTCCCATGGGACCGAATGAAACAAGCATAGGGCCCTCTAGTCCAATGGCATGAGCAGTGTCAAAGATTTGTTTTTGGAGATTCCAAATTTATAATAGTTTTTTAGAAATATGATAGTTTGTTATTTTTTAAAATATTTTTCTTGTGCTTATTTTATTTTATAAGAATATAGAAATTGGATGTTTTCCTTTAATTTTTTAATATATGTGGAAGATATAAATTTGATGTTTTCCTATAATTTTGTAATAATCCACATATATTAAAAAGGTGTCATAACATATTGAGGTCTATATCTTTATGCCGATAGGCGTACACCTATTGGAAATGGGAACTTTTAATACATTTTTAATCCTTAATGCATTTTCTATGGATATGATTAAATGTTGAGTGAATAATCTTTGCCATCACAATAAATGAAGGGTTCCAATTTGAAATATTAACTTCCTTTCTTTTATAAAGGCGTACTTTTATGTGTTTACTTTTTTACATTTACTTAATATGATTAAGAAATTACTGTGTTGTCCAATTGATTTCCACGTTTATGTGATTATAAATGGAGTATGTGATTAGGGTAATGTTGTGCAACAATTGAATATATCACCTATTTCTTTTCCTTTACGTATGGATGGTAGCTGTCAAAGGTCACCATATTCACTTCCTTACCTATTTCATTTACGGACAGATGTCAACTCACATCTCACTGGTGGGTGTTTCATATTTACCATATACTACTATTGTACAAGGATTGCACAGGGACTAGAAGCATTGGAGCACAAGCAAGGGATTGCGTAGGGACTGGATGCATTGGAGCACAAGCAAGGGATTGCGTAGGGAATGGACACATTGGACCATAAGCAAGAGAAGGATGATTCACTATTTGATTTAGTTTTTTGATTTACTGTTTATGATTTAGATTTCTGATTTAGGTTCATGATTTACAATTTATGGCTATGAGCAATTTAGGTTTATCGATCACCGATTTAGGTTTATGGTTTATGGTTTTGGGAATTACGGTTTACAATTTATGGTTTTGGGCATTATGGTTTATGGTTCTGGGCTTTATGGTTATAGGTTCTCAACTTTATATGCATCCATGCATTCATCTTTGTACTGAGCAATTTAAGCAACAAAACAACTTCTTTTCGATTTTATTATCATAACTTTGTACTTTCATTTTGAATCCCTAAACCTCTTAGATCCATATTGGTCTCGAAAATACGCTTTTACAATAGCTTTCGATGTAAAAAAACAACGATATGAATGATGAATCCAAAAAAGATATATTTGATTGACGACGGTAATATTTGAATCTCAAGTTTCCTCGACACAGTGGTTAAACAATGTTGATACTTGGTTCACAAGTTTCCTCGACACAGTTGTCTTATGCACAAATACTTGATTGTTTGTGGGTTTTCGGTTCCATGCGGTTTGCGACTCTATGGAAATTATTAGGAATTATTTTTAATATGACAATAGTCATGGGGGACTCTAGAGTTTTGCGAGCATGATGCATGCCATGGAAAAATGTTTAAGTAACAATTTTGACATACCCTATGAAGTTGTGCAGAGAATTTGACATTTGCGATATAGTAATTAATGTAAAACTACAACTAAAAATTTGTTAGTAAAACGTTGGATGTTTTCTCTATATCCATTTGATTTATTTACCTCTATTTTAGAATCATTTGATTTATTTACCTCTATTTTAGAAGCTTTTAGAAGAAGGTTAGCAACATCGAAGGCATGGGGAGGAAGAGGGTTAGCAGAGAAAGTGATAGGGAAGAAGTGTTACAGGCCAAACCAACACGATTCTTAGGTAATACAATGTTTTGTTCATCGTTCATAACAATGACAATGAACAGAGTTCACATAAGCTGCAACTCTGATAACAATGAACTCTAATAACAATGAACAGAGTTCACATAAGCTGCAACTCTGTTCATTGTTCCAACTACGTAAGTGACAACACAAATAAGTACAACCCAAGTGGGAACGATGGTCTGAGTGTCCATTTTTAGGTCAATCGAGCACATTTAAACGCCCTTTGAGCACATTTAAATGCCCTCTCCCTAGTGGTAGAGCGACTACTATTTTGAAATTCCAAATGATATACTTTAAAATCACACATAACTTATTTATCAAAGCACATACAAGAGACTTATTTATCAAAGCACATACAAGAGGAAAGAATAAGAATACACAGACATCATAAAAGAAAAAATATTATATGTCAACATGATGAAAAATAAAAATATAAATTTCCACAAGAAAATGTGAAACCCCTGGCCACCCTAACATAATAAATATAAGTTATGGTTCAAATGTAGAGCACACTGAGAAAATGAACTTTAAACAAAAATAAAGATACGTCTTTTAACAAAAAAAAATGAAAATAACACCATAAATACAAGAATTAAAAAAATAACTTTAAAATATGAAGGATTAAAATATGAAGAATTAAAAATAAGAAAACAAATAACATGTAAATAGAACCGCTAAAAAAAAAAACAAAAAAAAAAAAACAACTCAGACATAAAAAATTTAAGCTACAGAAAATACATTTGACTGTAAGATTATAGGCACCCAAGAGAAGAGATATTAAAACATGAGAATAAACTCTACAATATTAGATACACAAAACCTAATAAACCCAAACATTCCTATATTTAACAACCAAAGACCATTATATACTTAAATAAACAACCATCAACAATTTGCATCATTAAAACTAGAGAAAAGTTCACATGCCATGCCTTTGAATGAAAAGGTCATACACAAAACCTAATAAACCCTAGGCATTCTTATATTTAACAACCAAAGTCCATTATATACTTGAATAAATGACCATCAACAATTTGCATCATAAAAACTAGAGAAATGTTCAAATTCCATGCCATGCCTTTGAATGAAAAGCTCTGAAAATGTAGCACTGCTTAGAAAACACAAGCAAAAACATGTGAAATAATTCGTAATAATTTAATCATAAATTGAATAATAATACAATCATGTATCCCTAAGATAACTCATGAGTTGATTTGAGGGACCAAATATAATTCATGAATCGATTTGAGGGACTAAATATTGAAATGCATCAAGACACATTTCTTCGTATGGTGCTTGTATATGGACATGTGTTCTCCTATGTGTCTACTAGTTTGCACTTAAGTCTCACATATATCAATTAATCAGTGTGTGACAATTATTTTGCTAGAATACTAAGTTTCTGCCATTATGTACCATAATCACACCTAAAGCCATTTAATGACACTGCAACATTTGTCTTTCTCCATACTCCTCCAACGTCGAACATGCAAGCATACTTGTGCTTCACACAACCATCCACGTATCCTACATAATTAACCATTACCCTTCCAACCAAATACAAAGACACACTACGTTGAGAGCCAATTTCGTTTGATGTAGTAGAAGAGAATGATAAAATTCACCATTGGAGACATCTTTTGATAAACCCTCTATTTTTTGAACATATTCAGAATCTTGAAGCGTATTAAGACAGATTCGGTATCCAAATGAAAGGATCAATTTGTATAAGAGATTAATTCTGATTCTTTCAAATTAAAGGATCAATTCGTATGAGGGATTTATTTTGATTCTTTTAGTGTCCTATGGATCCTAGACCCAGCATGAGCGAGAAACCATATTGTGAAGGCATTCTCTCAAAAGACCTTATCTTTGGGAAGGAGGGCTGGGTAAGGCTCTCTGGAAAATCCAAGTGAACTCTCGAGGACCGTGAAAGTGGAAATTAGAATGGTGTACCTGTTGGTCTATTCGGTGTCTGGACCAACACTTCAAGCTTGAAAGGGTTGAAAGGAATGCAGTTACAAAGATGACTTTCTGGCTTCATGTCCGTGCAAGTAAGGATCTGGCTCTTAATAGTATGGCTCAATGTGTTATCCGAGGTACCTTCCGGGTCTTTATCCCATAGCACTAGTCATTGTTGGAGATGTTATGGGTGACAAGGGTTTACCTACAACCTGAGCAGGTTTTAACCACTAGACTTGGAATTTGGAAGAGCAGCCATTGAACAAGATTAACACACAAAGAACAGTTTTTATTACATTGAATCTCAATTACAACACATATATATAGTTGGAGTCAGATCCAACTAATTCTAAACTTAGTTATGGAGGTTGAGAGAATATCTCAACAACTCCAACAAACCAAAACCAACTCCAAATTAATCATTAATTCTAACACCCTCCCTTAATGATTACATTACAAATAAACCACATATTACAACATAGATCTCTGCTTGATCTGGTCTTCATCAGCACTCTCACCCACTCTGAAATCTCTCGGTTTACGCTCTTTCTTCTCCACAACTTCGAGCTTCCCTCTCGACTCATTTAAGATAAAAAACGCTTCTGACCATCTTTAATGAATTTGTAGGATCAAAGATTCTTGACACCCCAGAAGAAGAGTCTAGATAGTAAACCACCCTATTGAAATACTTCCATCTGTGAAATAACCCCGAAGAATAAATTTCAACAGTTTTGTAGGAAAGTACTCTAGTTACGGAATGTATTCAACAATCAATCCTCCAAAATGACCTTCTACACACACATACACAAAACATAACCTGTAACTATTGATCTTGATATTGCGAATATAAAATGTTACAAACTGAGAAGCAATTTCCCACGGATCTGGATCAAGCGGCAAGATGCGTATGTAGGACAGCTTCAGATCTGTAGCTTGATGCAGTGATAAACCTCCAGTTGTAGCCAAAACACGCGTCACCCTCTTAAATTGACAATGGCGTCTTCCTCGGATCATTGGAAATAGGAGCGGTTGTTGTAACAACGTTCTTCAAGAAAATTATAAACCTTCACGCAGCTACAGAAAATGGATATACTTTCTCTCTCGATGATGGCAGCCACGGCTTCTTGAATCTTCGAAACGACAGGTCTTTACCTTGCAATGATAGTGTTTCTTCCTCTGGCAGAGTTCCTTTCAGATGTTAACACATGGACTATATGCAACGAATCTCCTGTTGCAAATGTTAACTGAAAAGATCCCTGGTGATCCAACAACGACACTGTCGTCTCCACGCAATGAGGGCAGGTGAATGTCTTTGACCAGATGCAAAATCTTGCGGCTCCCTTCTCTTCATGCACCAGCTATTATCTCTCTAACGCACAATTGGCTAGCAGATGACACGCTGGATGATTTGGACAGCAGGTAGACAAACAATGTGATTAGTCTTTGGTACATCTACATGCAACAAAAAATTACTTATGCATCAGAAATGCTAGCAGCGACTTATAATTCTAAGTGATGGCCCTCCCTCTCTCACAATCGGTGCAGTAACAATTAAATCTCCTTCAACAGTGACAGTGGAAAACAGAATCAAACAACAAATCTAGAAAACACATAAAACACTAAAAAACAAACACTTCACTCTCACGCTTATGTCTCACATCTTCCTGGCCTTCCCGTGAGGGAATCAAGCCAGAACAGGCTCTAATACCAACTTGGAATTTGGAAGAGCAACCATTGAACAAGATTAACACACAAAGAACAATTTTTATTACATTGAATCTCAATTACAACACATATATATATAATTGGAGTCAGATCCAACTAATTCTAAACTTAGTTATGGAGGTTGAGAGAATATATCAACAACTCCAACAAACCAAAACCAACTCCAAATTAATCATTAATTCTAACAACTAGTACCTCCATCAGTTTACTTTCCAGCAAGGGTTAATCAACTAGTTTTACTGCATGAACTGACTCTACCCCATCACCAAATTCAGGTTTGATGGGTGAATCAAAGTTGAATCGGGTGAAATGGCACCATTACTGGTTTCTCTCTGGCTTACAGATGAAATGGGCTCTTTGAATTCTCTGATGGCTCTAAAGGATCGAAATTTGTTGCTTTGGACTAGATTGAACAACAATACGGGTGTCTAAAGTCCACTCAGGAAGCAAAGAAGGTGACGAAATAAAAGGCTCTGAAGGTATGCCATAAGTCTCCAAATCACAATTCTTGTCCTTCAAGGAAACCATTGTTGCATATGGACAATGAGTGTGCTGTCAAATAAAATAGAAACATAAATTGTAATTATCACAATGAACATGCGGCTGTGGGGAATAAAAGGGAGTGAGCCTAAATTTCCTAAAGACGTAAGGACTTGCATGAAATAGCACTGATGCACCACTTTTAGGTGAAAATGTAGAGATAGAACACTGGTTTTGGACGGGTGCCAACATGTCTATATGTTAAAAAATGCTCGATGACTAAAAAAATGGTGACAACGCAACAAGAGAACAACTTGCAACATGTGAGGTGTTGTCTACCACCACTAATGTGGACTCATTAAGGAAATTTTATGTTCTGTAAATTTGTAAGCTTGTAGGATCGATGCCCCAAGTGATTCCACATGACAAAAAATTCTCAGATGTCATGACATCCCTATGACAGGGAGCATTGGATCATGTAGGGACCCTACTTTGCGTAGTACCCTTCACCAAGCCACCCGATCTTGCCCAGGCTGCACAATTGTTTCCAAGCCAAAATCCTGCTTCCAGTGATCTGTGGGGAATTGTAACATTATGGCTCTGGATGCTTTAGGCCCATGTAAAGAAATTAGAAAACCTAGAAAATAACGATCCAATATAGCCATCCATCGGGGGTAATAGTCATGACAATTTCATTTGGATTCATTTGAAGTTCATTAGGAGTGCATGTGAGTTGTTTATATAGGGGATCCAACCAACCATAGAGGTTCAGGGTGAGCCTCAACTTATTATCCCGAGTCTCCCTTCCAACATTCTCAAGAGCCATATGGACAATATTATGTGGAACCAACACAAAACTATATACAACCTCAAAAACAAGTGCAACGTGCTGAGTTAGGTTCCATTTTATTGTTATAGAAAGTTATTTATCTGAATCCAAGATTATGTGTGTTATATGATTAAGCTATTGAGAAGGATTTTGAATTTCTACAATATTCTCAAAATAATCCATACTATCAACCACAACCAAACCCATCCAAGACATGGACATTTGTGGATATGCTCATAGTAGCTAAAGCAACAACTCCACTTTGAATGATATAGAGTACATCCTTTTAATATAGAGTAAGAAGATTTGAATGATATAGAGTACATCTTTTTAATAGAGTAAAAAGAGAGACAAAGATTTGATTGAATAACTTACATGTGTTTTTCCATTTGCTCTAGTATGGATTTATTCGTCCATCTTACAATTACAATTGCATAGCATCAATATGGTTCCTCGTTATCATTTGCTCCACCAACTATAGGTTTATTGCCATTTTCTCTAGTATGTCTTTATTCGTCCATCTTACAATTACAATTGTATAGCATCAATATGGTTCCTCATTATCATTTTCTCCACCAGCTATAGGTTTATTTCCATTTTCTCCAGTATGGATTTGTTCGTCCATCTTACCGATTTGAAATTTTTATTCAGAACACCAAGGTCATGAATATTGTTGAGGTCGTGATGTCTAGGTGGTGGCCACAAAGTTTTGCAAAGTTTTGAAGGGGCAATGGCTGAACATTTTTGAAGGATCATGATCATCCACCATTATAGTTTAAAGCCTTGTTGTATAGTTTAAAGACTTGTTAGAATAGTGTAAATCCTGACCTCATTTGTGAGACAAATCATTTCATTTTAATATATTTAAAAGAATCAAAAGTTTTAAAACTTATCTTATACAATGCTGTGCAATAAGACTCTGATCATATTTGTTAGAGATAATGCCTAATTAATGTCACTACTAGAGTTCAGGGATTGGATTTGGTTAGCTGGAGGATGTTGAGAGATTCTTTCAACCTCTCCCTCCAAGAGTGGAATAAGTTGGATCTCACAACACTTATTTAAGTGTGATGCATCTCTGTTCATTGTGTGGAATATACAATATTATTTCTGTGTGTATTTCATGTCTCTCTGCTCTCATGAATTCTATTTTGGTATCAAAGGGAGGTTGACTGCACATTTATGAGAGCTATTGAAATGCTGTGTGAGATGAGACAGTCACTCGTTAAGGACTGTTTGAAGAAGATGTCAAGAGAAATCAATTGCCATCAAGGAGGTCATTGTTGTTCCATGTGGTAATTACACGTTGCTGTTCTGCGTGCTAATTGCTTGTTGCTTCTCCGCATGGTAGTTGCACACTGCTAGAGGAGAGGTCGTTGTTGTCAATTACCAAACAGAGCCGTCAATGCTCACGTTGCTAGGAACCAACAATAATATTTAAATTTCAGCAATAATATATAAATTTCACTTATTACTGAGAACGATAATATTTTTTACACACAATAATCTTTTTTTTAATTTCGATTTCCTCCTGATCGAGTGCGCAAGAAAAGCACGAGATTGTCTGTAAGATGGCTTGATAATGAGGATCATAGCATCCTTGTACTCATCAGCTGATGTACACGACATTCTCCTCTTGTTGACATGTGGATCTTGAGGCTTAGAGGACTGAAATTGCAACAGATCTGAGAAAGAAATAGAATCCGAAGATGTTGACATCTAAATCGCTGCAAAGAAAAATCTTTGTGAGGTAAAATGGATTCTATGCCTATAGAGAAATTTAATGGTTTCAATTTTCATACATGGAAAGTTAAAATTCAAATGCATCTAATGAATAGAGGTGTGTGGAGCATAACAAAAGGCACTGAAAAAGTTCCTAATGATCCCATACTTCTGGATGAATGGGAAAAAAAGGAAGAAAAGGCTAAAGCTATTATTGGTTTGGCTCTTTCAGACACACAATTGCATTTGATTGATTTGGAAAAATCATCTAAAGTAATTTGGGAGAAATTAAGTAAATTATTTGGGGAAAAGGCACTGAATGCAAAGTTCTTTAAAGCTACAACTTTTTAGCCTCAAAATGCATGATGAGACCCGTCTCTCTACTCATATAAACGAGTTAATGTCTCTCTTTAAGAAATTAGCTGACACATGTATCGATGTAGATCCATAAGATGCTAAAGCAATTCTATTGAATAACTTATCTTCTAAATATAGCAATGTTGTATTCACATTAAGTCAATTACCCTCACAATCGTTGTAAGGAATGGTAGCATCATTATTATCTGAAGAAAAAAGGACATATTCTGAAGACTCAGATATAGGTGGTCCGCATGAAATTGCACTATTTTCAAAAGGTAAGATGAGAAGAACCAAGGGTTCAACATAATGTTTCTACTGTCACAAGATTGGACATATAGCTTGGAATTGCAGAAATCGTGCTAGGGATCTTTTGAAAGGAAAAGAAACTTCAAACATTACCAACTTGGATGACTTATCAGAATCAGAGAGTGATGAAGAACCGTGAGAATCATCTCTCAAACTGTTCTAGAAAAAGGAAAGGGGTGGTGCGCTTAAAGTTTTTTTTTTATGTGTTAATGTTTAAAGTTTTTAATGTAAGTGTTTAAGCAAAATAGGAACTCTTCTATCTTGATATAAGTTGGTAGCCCCGGTTTCAAGAACAACTGTTCTTATTCGAAGTCACCTTGTATACTTGAATATTGAGGACATTCCGTATCCAAACTGCTCTTCTAGACACTGACAGATAGCCAAAAGCAGAAATCCAACAGATGGAGGCATGTTCATAGAATGCATCAATAATTGACATCTTTTCTCATGGAAGCCCCGATGAGCTGAGATTGTCAAAATTGTCAATCGTACAAGTGCATGAATGATGTTCTGAAACATTTATACTTTAAATGAGTGGAAAGGAAAGCTCAAAGAAGAGGAAGATAAAGAGCACAATCCAGAAGCGTCAAAGTGGGTGTATGCGTTGATGAGGATCATGCCAAACAAAGTGTTGTAATATTTTTTGTTATGTAATTTGTGAAGTTTTGTAATGTAGGCATTAACGGGGTGTTAGAGATAATACCTAATAATGTCACTACTAGAGTTCAGGGATTGGATTTGGTTAGCTAGAGGATGTTGAGAGATTCTCTCAACCTGTCCCTCCAAGAGTGGAATAAGTTGAATCTCACAACACTTAATTAAGTGTGATGTATCTCTGTTCATTGTGTGGAATATACAATATTATTTCCGTGTGTATTTCATGTCTCTATGCTCTCATGAATTGTATTTCATGTTGAGGTCGTGATGTCTAATCGGTGGCCGCAAAGTTTTGAAGTGGCAATGGCTGAAGATTTTTGAAGGATCATGATCATCCGCCATTATAGTTTAAAGCCTTGTTGTATAGTTTATAGTTTAAAGCCTTGTTCATTTTATTATATTTAAAAGAATCAAAAGTTTTAAAACTTAACTTATACAATGGTATGCAATAAGACTCCGATCGTATTAACCAATAGGGTTCATTATAAAAGTATTATAAATATTGCTAAAAAAAAACATTGCACAATCGAAAAACATTTTTAATCAAAACTTTAGTATGGTCAACTGTGAATCGACTCGAGTCGTGGTCTTACGCAGTGATTAATAAAATTCTTAATTGAATCTAAGAGCTAGTATTAAGCCCATCGCTGAAGTAACAGTGGGAAAATTACAATGCATAACATAAGGGTAAGAGAATGTTTTGACCTAAACAACGAAATCCAATAGCATAAAATGGAAAATGGAATCGAAATCCAATAGCATAAAATCGAAAATGGACTGATATCAAAACAAAACGACTAAATATAAACCTGCAATTCAGTTGTATCAATAATCTTGCCCTTCTTGATGGCATCTTGCACTTTCTGAACCCACCACTTGAGCGCATTACTTTGGTCCATCCCTAGTCTTTTGAATACGTCTTTCCAAATGTTATAAATTAGTTTCTGATCAGCGAGTGGAAGGGTGTCAGCCACATCCATAATTCCTCTCTCCAATGTCAACAATTTCTCAGCATGCATAGGGTGATGAGCAATCAGCATAGCCATAGCATCCAGCCAATTGGTTAGAAAAGAAACCCTAAATGACGCAGGAGTAATTATCTCCCCATTCCCCATTGCATTCAGAATCCGATCAAGTAAAATATCTACTTTAACTTCCACACCAAATCGACTGTATTTTGCTGAATCACGAAGGTAACCATCCTCGCAAAACATTTTAATAAACGTTTGATAGAGTTTCCCATCACAATGCCTGATAACGTCAAATAGCCACAATAGAGCAGACCAAGCAAGACGAGCTGGTTCTTCCACGTCACTAAACTCATTGAATTTAATACGTTCTACGTTGCCACGAAACTCTTCTAACAGTGCAGACCTGCACGTATCTGCAACAGCCTTAGCTGAGGACGTCTTTGCGGCCTCGAAGTATGCTACAATATATTTCTCCACTTCCGTGCGAGGTAGACTATTGTTCACAGACAGCATGTCTTGTAAAGTCTGCTTGAGCATATCTAAATCCCCACAATCCGACTTGGCTTGGTTCATACCAAGTCTGACAGCTAACTCCGGCAAAATGTTTATCTGCAAAGAGGATATGATGGCCCGAAGTTTGGCTTCTTGTTCCGGACTCCAACGAACAGCATCCAAATATTGCATGCATTGTTTTATGCCCTCATGAAATAGCATTTGAGAAACAACGGGTAGAATATCCAGGGCTTCATCCACACCCGAGAAACAAAAGCCTTCGTCTGCTTCACACGAATACATGAGCTCAAAACATTTAAGATAAATCTCTGCACTAACGGAGCTTCTTATCTTGAGTTCACGAGGCCGCTCGTCCAAAGACCAACGAGGAGAAAGCCAGGCTTCATAAAACTCTGATTTTTTCAAAACTTGAGAATGAAGGTATACGTGATTTTCTTCGTCTCCGTCTTCACTGATAAACTGTAATTTTATGTCAGCTGTTTCTTGATCTCCGAGTTGGAACAATTGTTTCACCATTGCTGCTATTGTGAAGCTTAAATACCTCACCAAGGAACCCACTTTCGTGTTTATCCACTCTAAAAGCAAGAATCACAGTTTCGAAAATTGTTTATCCACACTATCGCTCGCTGGCTTCTGTTTTATCTTTGATTAATCGTCTATTTATACATGTTCATGGCACCGAGGTCGGCTTATTTATTTATTTTCATGAAGTGCCGAAGTTAAATATCAATTTTCATACGCATAACCTTTGGTGTTTTGGGCCTTGAGATTACTTCAGTTGGAGGGTGTTGGTCTGTTTTGTTTTCTTGATCCAAGTGCTCGCCGAATTTAGCTTAGATGACTTAACCGTGGGTGATGGGACCGTAGGTCGGGTTTCCTCAAAGATCGGCTGCGACTTATGGGGCGGTCTTGGGGGTTAAACTAAGGCAAGGTAGTAGCATGGCGAAGGGTTTTCTTGCAAAGTGTGTACAGAATTTCTCCTTTCTCAATCCGTACACATGTATCCAAAGAGTGAGAAATACCATTTTAGTCTCTGAATGCCAGACGTAGTATCTTATTAGATTTATTTGCTTTGAAGTCATGAGATTGAAGACTTTCTTTCCCATCCAGATCGACCTTGGTTTTATAATAGTTGGAGAAGGCATGTTCCCATCAAAATGCTCGCACCACATTGATTGATTGTTGTCAATATCACTCAGAAGTTCATCTCGATCAATCTTCTCTTTAATGTCTTTCCACACATTCAAATATTTACACCATCTGTCGGGAACATGTTTGTCTCTTACAACTCTGATAAACTCCCATTTCTCTTGAATGGCCTTCCAAGAACACTTGATAATTTTCCCTGCAAAATCCCATGGATCATGACTGTTTCCAAATTCACATGAACCCCTTCTGGCTTTCTCTTCCTACCCTCGTCCCACAGGTACACACTAGGCTCATTCTCGAGCTCAAAAAGAAAGTTCACAGAGTGCTTGTCAAGAAGCTTCCAGTTAAGAAGGCGATCATGCCCATGCACCAACATATGAATCGTCCCAACATTGAAAGATAATACCGGTTGCCCTGTGAGGAAGCTTGGGAATGAAGTTATGTAAGATTTTTCTAACAACAGATAACATCCAAAAGTCCTTCTTCATGACGCCAAACACCTCCATTCCATAATCATAATGCCTATTTTCCTTGCTATCTGATTTTCGTGGTTGAATTAACTCTTTGTCTATCAACCTCCACCTCTCACAGAAAGGAAAGCTTATCATGGCCTCCCTATTAAGAATCAAGTGATCAGAAACCAAATACCTTCTTACTTGATTTCCAATGTTATTAAATTTTGGATGAGCATACATTGTATACGAATTATACACAAAACAATATTAGTATTACTATATTTAAAAATCAAAATACATCACATTTATATAGTGCTCGCCAACAATCTCAAACCAATCCCAAACTTAGTACACAACACTAATGTAAGCATTATCTTTAACACCCCCTTTAATGCTTACATTCAAAAACTTACAATCACAAATTACAATATTTATCATCTTCATCAATACTTAAATCCACTCTGTAATCTCACGGTTTCGCTCTTTCTTCTCCTCAACTTCGAACTTTCCACTATAAACATTTAAAGTACAATGCTTTTGACCGTCTTTGATAAACTTGTACAATAGACAATATTGACAAAATTGGTTCAACGAGGCTTTCATGAGAAAAGTTATCAAGTAATGAAGCATCTTATGGACATACCTCCATCTGTCAAATATTTTGCTTTCAACTATTGTCAGTTTTTAGAAAGACAGTCTAGATACAAAATGTCCTCAACATTCAATCATACAAGGTGACTTCTTAACAAACATAAAAACAATTGTTCTTGAAACCGGAACTGCCAGTTTATATCAAGAAACAAGAATTCCTTTTTTCTTAACACATAAATAACACACCCACACTAAATCTGAAACTCAACAATTTTCACACACAGATCTGAGAAACGTATGATAGGATGAACGCTATTCCCAGTGACGTTCACAAGAAATTTCAACACACCATCATCGAGAACGCTCAATCAGCAGTAGATTCCATTCACAATCTTGATGTCGTGTATCGATTGATAATTGAAGTTCTGGTAAAACGATTATGGATGCCCCCATTATTCAAAGTGAAATGAGCAAGATAAGTTTGATTCCAAGCAATACCAAAGGTATTGTCCAACATCAAATTAGAAAATTGTAGCCAAAAGAACAGTCTACTGTAAATTAGAAACTCGTGCAACACATTTGCGACCTTTTAACACACAAAAGAGTCAAGTATAAGAATATGCGCTACTCTCCCCTTTGCATAGATTTGCACGGGCACTAGACTGCACAGGCTATGGAATAAATATTCCTGTAGCAAAATGCCAGCAATAGACATGGACATTATTATTCAAAAAAAAATTATTATAATTTATATTCTTCTACAATTCCCATGTAATGTCGATTCTACTTTATATAGTGGACCCAAAACCTCAATTGCCTGCATTTTCATTGAAATCCAAGATTAATTGTATTTCAATAAGCAAATAGCATTGATTCGGATTTTATGAGCACAATAGAATGAATACAAATTATTAAAAGATGCTTAACACAGAATAACAGAGAAACAATAAAATTGGTTTTCTATTCAATAAGGAAATAAGCTGAAAGTATAAAATGCAGCGGAAAACAAGCTTGCTGGAATGGTGACGACTTATTTCTGAGAAGAGATGTGACCGCTGCGCTCATTCACAAGAAGATGATTACAATGAGGCTTTGAAAGCCTTTTTACAATAAACAAGAATGTCAAAAAACCCTAGACATCCAAAAACCTAACCATAGGAGATGAAGTGCCAAAAGTCATGTGGACCCCGTTTGGGTAAGTTAGTACATCAACTTCTTGGGGTCATAACTTTTGCATATGATCTTCGTTTTAGGTGCACGATAGCCCGTTGGAAAGGTATTGTCGAGGAGATTCATTTTGGGGGATCAATCAGAGCCTTTGTTTCTTATTGAGAAGTTTGATAAAAAAAAACCTTCATTTAGGCCCTCAAAATGGCCCCGAAATTTAAAAACTGCAAAAATAGTAAATTGCCAAAATTGCCAGAAAACTGTTTTGAGCGAGTTGGAAAAGGTGGGTGGCCACCGATATCCACCTAGATCAATCCTCCCTCGTTAGGAATAAATGGTCTACATTGCGTTGAGTTC
The DNA here is from genome assembly GCA_000966675.3 of Picea glauca. NCBI lineage: Eukaryota > Viridiplantae > Streptophyta > Pinopsida > Pinales > Pinaceae > Picea > Picea glauca. The sequence continues at coordinate 151,841 of JZKD02S1672933.1, read as the reverse complement.
CCCAATCAGATGATGAAAGTTTTGCTGAATTTGGCCTCCGGTGAGCTACTTGCCTTGGTGTAGGAGCTGCCATTCTTTGATGAATTGATAAAGATGGATCCTTTGCTATCGAGTTCCCTTGATCTGTGTGTCCACAATATGATCACTGGATTCCTGTTGCATGTAGTCATGTTTGAGCTCTATTGGGTCAACTGCTCTACTATCTCTGAGGTGTCCAATAATGGTGGGAAATACGGCCGAAGGAGAGTCACGTTGAAGACTGGGTGCAGGCCAAGGAAAGGGGGAATGTTGAGCTCAAAAGGATTGTCACCCACAACCTTGGTGATGATGTATGACCCATAACAGAGTGGGTGAAGCTTTTGATGGGGCCCTGTAAGGCGTTCTTTCTGCAAGTGCAACTAAACTTTGTCTCCCACCTGAAACTTATGTGGCACCCGATGTTGATCATGACGTTGCTTGTACTTGGCATTATACTTCTATAGAATATCCTAAACCTATTGGCGGATGTGCTGGATCCGCTTAGTGAACCGGGTGGCTTTGTCATCTTCTGGTGGAGTAGGGGACGAGTTGGCCGAGGTGGTCACCAGGGGTAGTGCAACATCTATGGGGCCCAATGGTTGGAATCCAAACCCCACTTGAAAGGGGTTGTGGACAGTTGAGCTATGCATGTGTAGTGCTCCCAAGGCCAAACCCCGTTGTAAACCAAGTTCTGAAAGGAATTGTCATTATGTTTTATAGGCTAGTGAGCCAAGTTCTTATAAGATGGAG
>JZKD02S1672933.1:128440-151063 GCA_000966675.3 Picea glauca | reverse complement strand
CTTAAGCCTGGGAATAATATTTTAATATTATTCCAAAAGAACATGTGCATTTTATGTTTCATTTCATCCTAATTTTTGGAAAGGGTAAGCGTGCAAAGGGGATGCATGATGATGGAACGCATGCAGTTCCAAGGGTGACAAGTGTCATCCTTGGTGCATGCAAATAAAACGGCCAGAAGGAGCCGTGAGAGGGATCTCCTCCATTCTACCTGACGATCTGAAGGTAAACGATCAGACCTTTGCAAAAGAATACCCTGGTGCATCCCTAAAAGCCGAAAAGCCTGGGTTGAGTTCTGAGATAGTCGGTACCACCCATGTCTGAACAGTTCGAACCTATGTTAACCCTGCGTGGATTTTTTGTCACGCATCCCCGACAACCAGAGCATGAGTCTATTCTATGCTGGCGGATTGGGAAATAGAAGTGACCAACCATTGTTGAACCCGTTGGGAAGCCCGTGTCTTTTTTCCCCGTGAGTTGTTGTGACCACGTAGTGCTGGACTGCGTGGGGTCTTGTTGGCCAGTGGTGCAATGCTCTCTCCAGGTGAGAGAGGTGATTGAGGTTGGAAGAACAGGTTGTTGGCCTGTGAGCGATTCTCTCCAGGTTAGAGAGTGCACGAAGGAAGGAGAGGACTCTTGGAAGGAACCCTGTAGCTTCCATAGAGCTCAGAGACTTCTGGTATGGCCTGTTCTTGTAACCCAAGGCAAGGGAGATTAGCAGCCGAAGGATGGTCTAGGTGACAGAGAAGGTGTATACTCCTGGGGTGGAACATGCATGTGGGGAATGAGGGTCTATGGGCAGTGAGCGTGGGAGGTTCCTTGGAGATAATCCCTTCCTTGTGGTTGTGTGTTGTTTTCCCTGTAACCTCAGCCTAGCCTATATTTCCTTACCTTGGGGTGGAGCTTAGTCCCAGCTCGAGGGTGACCCATTGCTGAGTTGATGAGCAGTTCGGTCTAAGGTTGGGAGGTTCATGGAAGGCCTGCACTTGGTTGGTGGATTCTACCACTGTTAAAAGATGAGTATCTGATTATGTTTTAATCATGTTTTGCATGACTCTACTGCTTATGATATCATGATTTCCGCTGTGTATATGAATTAGTATGAAATGCTATGGACTGTTAATTATGGTAGTAACTCATATGAATGCTCTGTGTAGAATGTGTTTATTTGTTTAAATGCATGAGATTTATAATACCTGTATGAGTTATGTGCAAGGTGGTGTTATAAGTTTTCTTTTAAGACCGATTAAACCTTGGTAGCAGAAAAGGTGTGCTACAGTTTGGTATCAGAGCGATTAAACAAAGTAGCAGAAAAGGTGTGCTACAACATGGCTCAGTTGTAGCTATGTTGGACATAAGGAAGACTCTCATCCCATGTGCGGGGGTGTTTTTAATTGTACATGTGAATGATATGTATGATCATTCAATTGATGACCTCAGTTTGGACATCTATCTGGGGGTGGAAGGAAATGGATTTGGTGAGATTGGTATCTAGCAGTGAGCAGAGGCTCGACTAGAATGTGCTGAGGAATCGACTGTCACAGTCTGAGATAATGGTTTGTGGGATCCCAAAATGTACCCATACTCGTTCAAATAAGATCTTGACAGTGGCTTCTGCTATGATGTTCTTCTTGCAGGTGGCTAGAATCACCATCTTGGAAAAGAGATCAACAACCACAAAAACACAGTCATTTTCCATCTTGGTGGATAGGAGGCCTGACATGTAGTCCATTGAGATGGATTCCCATGGCCTGTCAGGAGTAGGCAGAAGGGTGTACATGCCCTGTTTCTTAGTGGTCAGTTTGGCAATAGCGTAGGCGGTGCAGGACCTGATATAATTACTGAAATCCTGTCGAAGTTTTGGCCAATAGAAATGTTTTTGTAGCACTGGCACTATCTTTTCGATGCCAAAGTGTCTTTCCACTTGATTGTAGTGAGATTCCCAAATCATATTCGCACGCTCGCTTGATGGAACGTAGAGATGGCCTAGACAACACAACAACCCATATTGAAGATACAAATTAGTGACCATTGAGTTGGAACCCAACATTTGGTAAGTGGTGGAGAGGTCAGGGTATGTTTCGTAGAGGTGGGGCCATCCAGAGGTCTCGTGGCCACAAGAGTCTAGCACCGTGGTGAGTGCCGCGACTGGAGGTCGGCTGAGGCAATCACCAACTCGGTTGGTACTTTCTATTTTATACTTGATGTTGAGGTGGAACTGCTGTAAGTATGTGGACCACTTCTGATGGTGGTCATTTTGCAATTTTCCTTGGGTCTACATGAACTATAGTGGCTTGTGATTAGTGTGGATGACTGTCTTCTTCCCAATAATGTATTGTCTCCACTAGTAGTAGGCTTGCACAATGGAGTACATTTCTTTGTCGTAAGTAGGGAACTTACAGACAACATCTGATAGTGTCTCACTATGATATGACACGGGGTGGTTGTGTTGAGTGAGAATGATGCCCACAACATAGTCTGAAGCATCTGTCTCGATCTCAAGGGATGTTGCAGGTACGATAATGAAAATACTGGGGATGAGAAAAAGTGATTCTTCAAGTCATCGAAGGATTGTTGTTGGGATAGGCCCCACACAAATTTTTACTTACCTCCACCCCTCATTACTTGGCTGAGGGCCCATGCGATATGAGAGAATCCCAAAAAGAACCTATGATAGAAATTGGCGAGGCCCAAGAATCTTCGAAGTTCAGTTAGTGTGATTGGGGCTAGCCAGTCACGAATGACCTCGATCTTAGCTAGATCCACATGCACACCATGCCAATCAACGATGTAACCTAAGTAATGGACCTTGTCCATGCGAAGGAGAATTTTTCCAAGTTTTCATATAGTTTGTGCTGTCACAGGGTGTGCAGAACCTGCTGAATATGCTGCAAGTGTTCCTCCCAAATCTTGCTATAGATGAGGATGTCATCCAGATAAACCACTACAAAATTATTGGTGAAAGGTCATAGGATATCATCCATCATCCTCATAAAAGTTGTTGAAGCATTTGTCAAACCAAAGGGCATGACCAACCATTCAAAAATACCTTCTTTTGATTTGAAGGTGGTCTTCCATACATCTATCTGTTCTATTGGGAGTTAGTGGTAGAAATACTTTAGATCTATCTTATTGAAGTATTTGGCCCTCGTGAGATGATCAAGCAGGTCATCTATTCGGGGAATCGGGTACCGATTTCAGACTGTGATTTTATTCAGATCCTAGTAAACAATGCAGAGTCGCCAGGTCCTGTCTTTCTTCTGCACCAGCACGATTGGGCTCCCACAAGGTGATGATCTGGGATGTATGTGCCCCTTCTGAAGCAATTCTTGGATCTGCCTCTTGATCTCCTCATTTTCTAATAGAGAGCGACAATAGACTGACCCATTGGGTAGAGGTGCGCCTAGGGTCATATTGATGGGATGCTTGACCTGGCAGTGCAGAGGTACCCCGGTAGGAGAGGAGAAGATATCTGAGTATTATTCCATCACCTTATCCAGTTGCTTTTGTTGTGTGGAGAGATCAATCACGAAGGTCCTGGATGTGGCTGTGATATTTCACTTACTCTGATAGCGAATCATGAAGAAGACAAATTTCCCAGTCTAAGAGATGACCTTCCTACATTGCTTGGTAGAGATCAAGGAAATAACACTAGGAGGGATTTCCTCGAGTATCCTGTACAATTTCCTGTTCAAAGTAATAATAACACTACGAGGCTTAGACTCATATACAACATGATGTTTCCATAAATAAGGTTGGCCCAAAAGAACATTACAAACTTCAAGAGGAGAAACATCACACAATACCTCGTCTTTGAAGGGCTTGATGTCATACGACAGTCAACACTATTGTCTGATGCGAAGATCGCTTCCTTGGAGGAGCCATCCAATGGTGTAGGGTTGTGGGTGCGATGTTGTCAACAGGGCCAATCGCTTGATGAACTCTGATGATATGAGGTTCTTTTGGCTACCGCTATCAACGATGAAGTGTAGCGGGGTGCCTTTTACCCACATATATAAATGAAAGAGGCACCCACCTTCTTCTGGCTCATCTGGTTCACCAGGCTGGAGCTTGGTGGTATTAATAATGGCACTCGGTTTCGCATCAATGATCCATATTCCCCTCACTCATTCTGACTCAGAGTCATAATCCACATCTAATTTAGAGGCTTTCACTTCGACCACCAGTTACTGCTTTGAGTGCCAGTCAACAATGTTATGCCAAGGGATATTATGGAATTCAGACCACTTCCTGGTATCTTTCTTTATCTTTTCTCTGTCCTTCTTTGCTTACGGCTTGGATTGGTTGTCCTGGTACTGTCCATCTTTTCTCTATCCTTTGTTTTGTGGGTTGGGGTTACCCCTTCTTGGCTTTTGCTTTGAGGGGTTCCCAGGCCCAAATTATCACGTCTTTTGTTTGATCTTATGCTCGATTTTGATGACATATCGGTAGGCCATGCCCAAGGATGAGATGTCTAGAAATTCAATTTCAGTTTGGATGTATCTATGCAGAGCATTGCGATACTTGAGCACCAAATGTCACTCTGAATATTTGATTCCCAGATTGGTGCGCACGGTATGGAAGATATTTGTGAACTCTAGCACTGGTTTGTGTCTTTCTTGCCGCAATGTGATCCATTTGGTATAAACGTCGTCATAACTTCTGACATGGTAGTATTGTTCTTTAATAGCATCCCTGAAGGATTCCCAGGTGGATGTGACTGTAAATAATGAGGGTTCCTTTATTTCCTTTTACTCACAAAAATTTTCCCACCAATCTTTAACATGGGGAACAACTTTGAGGAGTGCAAAGGTAATATTTTCTCTATTCGAAAAGTTATGCACAAAAAAATACCCTTCTAGCATATTCAACCACTTGTCTACAACATCTGCGTCTATCTTACCTTCAAATATAGGAATATCAAAGTTGATTTGTACCTTGAAGGGGGTGATGCCTCCGGTCGAGGAAGATGTGTCGCCTGTTGGTATCCGCCGAAGGATTTGTGTGAAACTATCCATCATATCACTCCTCTGTTGCATGAGGGATTCCTCAAGGAACATCTTGAAAGGATCTCCTATCCCATCATCTTTCTTTTCTCCTTCCATGAGAAGTCGCTTGGGCGTGCGAGAGATTTTGTCCTCAAGAGAAACAAGCTTGAGACCCAATTCTTTGTACCCTGACCTTGTTGGGGACATGCATTAAGATGACAAGGAGCATACCGCTCTGATACCACTGATCCTAATTTTATGAGCAGAACAAAATGAATACAAATTATTAAAAGATGCTTAACACAAAATAACATAGATACAATAAAACTGGTTTTCTATTCAATAAGGAAATAAGATGAAACTGTAAAATGCAACGGAAAAAAAGATTGTTGGAATGGTGGCGGCTTATCTCTAAGAAGATATGTGATGAATGCGCTCATTCACAAGAAGATGATTACAATGAGGCTCTAAAGGCCTTTTTACAATAAACAAGAATGCCAAAAAACCCTAGACATCTAAAAACTTAACCCCAGGAGATGAAGCGCCAAACGTCATGTGGTCCTTGTTTGGGTAAGTTAGTACATCAAATTCCCGAGGTTGTAAATTTTTCATACGATCTCCTTTTTAGGTGCACGACAACCCCAAAAGTTAAAAACTGCTAAAAATAATAAATTGCCAAAATTGCCAAAAAACTGTTTTGAGCGAGTTGGAAAAGTTGGGTGGCCACCGATATTCACCTAGATCAATCCTTTCTAGCTAGCGGAAAACAAAAACACTCAGAAATATTCACATAATAGATGATGAATCTCTCAACAAAAAATAAATGACGAATCTCTCAACAAAAAACAACTTCTCTACCTCTCTCTTATGCAACATTTATCCTCCTCTCTAGCTATACAAAATGGCTCCTCACGTGGGTGGAATTCTCTTCATGATGGAATATCTCTGAATCAATTCACAGATGGCTGTGAACTCACGCAAGAAGATGGTAGTTAGATATCACACTAGCACCACACAACAAGTTCCATGCTTTCTCTATCTCTGGCAAGGCTCCTTCACGTCATTCTTTCTCTCCTCCAACAACACTATTCTCCAAACAAGCGGTTCAATATTCCTCATGAAACAACTATAGAATTGAGAAAAATCAAATATTTTTTTTTTGACACAAAAAACTAATCCAAAAAAAATACACAATCCACTCTCACATCTACACTAATCTAATCTATGTAAAAGTAGTGAGCCTCACGTCTCTCCCATCTTCTTGGCCATCCTGTGAGGGATTTAAGCCAGACTAGGCTCTGATGCCATATTAAATTTTGGATGAGAAGACATTGTACACAAATTACACACACAAAAATATTCGTATTACTATATTTTAAAACTAAAATACATCACACTTATATAGTGTTGTCAGATCCAACTTATTCTAATCTTGGAGAGAGATGTTGAGAGAATCTCTCAACAACCTCCAACAATCTCAAACCAATCTCAAACTTAGTACAAAACACTAATGTAATAATTATCTCTAACAAATGTTATCATCGATGACCATCTGGCCATCAACCAAAGTAAGGTAATGGGTATCGTTAGGGGTTCTTCTCCTAGGAAAACAGAGTTGAATCCTTTGGGACTCAAACTTCATGTTGATAAAATAACACCCATTGCGCTTGATAAACATAATGTATCAGTATTTGTTGACCTTGCATGATGGGTAGTAATAATTCTTCCTCAATAAACCCAATCGTTCTCAATCCAAACACATGCTCGAATTTGGGAAGCCGTGTATCAAACCTCGAATTCACTGCTATCCCAAGCTTCACACAACATTGATTTTGCATATGATATTGCTGAGACAAAGGGATTGGATCCCTAAGAACATCATTATCCAACAACATTGAAGTGGATCACACCTCTACCAAGTCAAAAAAATCCAGGTCGTCGTCGTCATTGTCAGCGGTGCATTGTTCTGGGCATGTGAAAATGGGCTTTGTGGTCCATTTTCTTTGGTTGTAGCACAAAAATAGAGCATCGACATAGCATGAATTGTAAATTCTTGGTGGCCTCACCGATGAAAATACCTTGAGTGCCTCTATTATGCTGGAATAGATCATGCTATGAAGCAAGTAGTGAACGATCATGAAGCCTGTGTGGTTGTAACCGTGCATGCAATAAACCAGAATCTGCCTTGGAGTCTGGGTTCTGTGTTAGTAATAGTGAACAAATCACATGGTCTCGTAGACGAAGGAGTTCACGGTTCCATTGTTAGGGATCCTTCTACAAGGATACTTGATGATATTTACACCAACAACTTCCCATTCTGAGGAAATTGATACCACTAAGGGCTCAATTATGCGTGGGACAAGGGTAGAATACTCATGGAAATGTATTGTGCATGGAGGGACTTGTAATTCATAGTCTTTGGCATCAACAAGGAGTGAAACGATGATCTAGGTAGCGGGGGAATTTGGGTAAGATGAGATGATCATGGAAATGATGTCTCTTTGTTCAATGATGGTTGCATTATGTGGATTCTTTTCAACCCATGTCTCTGCAGTGTTCCAATCATACATGAGCGTGGTGGGATTTATATTCACTGGATCGTAAACAGTGGAGAGAATCACACTGTATTGATATTATTTTTTGTCACCTTCATCTTCATTTTCATGTTCTTCCTCAGAGTCTTTCTCCAACAATATTCTCAAGAATTTCCCCAGTTTTTCTTTAAAATATAAAAAATATTCTTGTATTTCTCTTAATCCTTCACTCAATTTTTCAATTTTGGCATCTAGCGAAGCATTCGTTGTAGCAATTACTTGACTTACAAGGCTTGCAAAAAATTATTTAAGACCTTCGCTTGATTCCATCGTGGAGGGAGTGGTGAAAACATTGGTAAGTGCAGAAGACATGGTGTCTAGGCCCATCCTAGCTCTGATACCAATTGGAAGGGAACACAAGATATATAAGAATTTATATATTCAATATTCATTTATTTATTATTCGATGTTCCAATAGGTTTACAATCATGTGTATAAATGCACAAGAATGCATATAGTCACATCTCTAGTCAATGGATGTGATTAACATTGGCGATATAATTAACACAAACACCATTAAACGTAAAATACAATATTAAGCGTAATATGCACTAAGGTATATTACAGATAGCTATTCTACGAAAAAGAATTGAAAGTCCATAGGTGGGTTTGTCGGGAATAGTCTGTGACTTTGGAGGAGGCCGATGCAAAGTTGAGACAATATGTGCAAGTAGCAACATAGTGGATTGAAAAAACACTTGGATAACTACAGGGTGCCTGAAGTCAAGTATAAATTTAGAAAATGGAAGGGAGTTTCGAAGTAGATGAGCGAACTATTTTGTGGTAAAGCACAAAAGAAGTGAAACAGAGGGCTGCAATAGGTTGGGGACCAGGGGTAGAACCAACACGCATAATCAATGAAATTTGAGCCTATGCACTCCTTCTACATTGTTCTTTTGTATACAAGCTATGCTTGGTTCTTTGTATGTTAATAAAAGAAACCGGTGTTAGGCCCGATTACACATATGTTGAACTGTGCATTGTGTCTTTGTTTCATTGTTGATTCATGCTAAGTGTTAAACACATAACATGTTAATGGTATAATGTAACACACCCATGATGGGGCAAAATAAAAATAAAAATTTTCCTCCTTATAGGAACAAATCCTTTCCCTCTACGATTCCTAATTTGGGAAGTCTGAGACTCATCTCGACCCTCCGGTCAAGATTCTCTACTTCTATAACTCAAAAAAGACTTTGAGACCTAATAGTCTCACCTCCTAATCAAACAGAGGCCCTTCCGGATTTTGGTGCAGGTCTTATGATACCTGTGACCTTCTCCTTCGCACTTCAGCGAAGACTCGGAGTTGGCGTCAACCCCTTTTTTCTTGGCCCCTCCTTGGATGTGACCTTAGGCTATGACCTCACACAAACAAACAATTGTGGGTGCGGCCAAAGGCGGTTTGAAACCAAAATACTTTTTGGCCCGCAATTCTCCTTGAGCCTCCACATGTCCTTTCTCCAAAACTGGGGTTTGGATTGTGGCCCACCCTCAAATTTTTAAAGTTCGCACACCTCCGATCCCCACAATGCTACAGGACTGTCGATCTCTCGATCTTGATGGTAATGTCGGAACTGATGGTTTAGATCTGCCCTTTTCAAATCCACGGACCAGATCTTCCCCTCCTAAATCAACGGATGTTATCTCCTTCGTAATTTCATACTTCAGACTTTTCAAATCTCAAACTCTGTTTTCCTCCATACATCAATCTTCCGAAGTTGACAATCTGCAGACACCTACCCTCCTAATCAACAATCTTGCTTCTACTTCGGGTGTTTGACCTTTCGAATAGATCAATGGTTCTGTGGCTCTCTTCTTGATCAACGATCAAGATCTCCTTTGGGTCTCTAGACTTCTAAGATATCAAATCTAAAACTTCACCCTTTTTCCCAATGGCTTTTATCCTAAGGTTATAATCCACTGAAGCGTGTCCACTTGATTTGATGATCAAGGATTACTTCGGGTCTTTACCCGGAGTCCACAGATTTATGCCACGTCTCCTCTAGATTTGATGACTATGAATTACTTTGAGACTTTACCCGAAGTCCACAGATTCACACCACGTGTTCTTCGGATCTGACGGTTCAGGTCTACTTCGGACGATCCAATGGTCGACGTTTACTTTGGGCCTTTTCTTGGAATCCACAGATTCATGTCACCCGTCCTCTGGATCTGACGGTTCAGATCTATTTTGGCCCTTCGATGCTTCGACTGTTCGGCTCCTCGACACTTCGACACTTTGACGCTTCGGTGTTTTAGGCTTTGGGAGTTTCAACTCTCAATCTAAAACTCTTGAGGTGATTTCTTTGAAGTCTATGATATGTTGTCACGTGTCCCTCTGGATCTAACATCTATGAATTACTTCGGGACTTTACCTAAAGCTCACAGATCTATGCCACATCTCTACTGAACTCTGACAGCTCAGATTCACTTCGGGTGATCTGACACCTAAGATTTACTTCGAACGATCTGACGATTCAGATTGACTCTGGTTGATCGGACGACTGAGATTTACTTTAGATTTTCGACTCTCTGGGCTTCGAAAATCTCAAGTCTCAAACTTGCCTCCTCCTGAACTCACGGTATATGACGGATCAAATTCACTTGGGCGATCCAACACTTGAATTTTACTTCAGAGGATCTGATGATTCAGTTTCACTTCGGCTGATCGAACGATTGAGACTTTACTTCATATTTCTGGCTTTTCGGGCTTTGAAAATATCAAGTCTCAAACCTTGGTAAATTCTCTCTCCTACATGTATGAAGCGCTAAGGCTCATGCACCTTTCTCTGATTAGACGACTATTGATCCTCTGCACTGTGATTCAACAACCACTATCGCTCCTCCTCCTGATATTCTGACTTTCTCCGACTTAGAAGATTTTCTCAGTGCTCGAAGGATTGGACCTTTGCTCCTCCTACGGGCCCGTCTCCCGGATTTCATTTGTACTCCTGAAAGTGCTATCTCTTCCGAGATTGATCTCCTAGAAGATTTCATCATCCCACATGCTCCTTGTTTTTCAAGGATCACGTCAAAATCCAATCTAAGGTTCACAGAAATTGTGGGTCCCCAACATGCGTTCTCTTTACCAGAGAGTTCGACCTCCAGAATCTGGAAAGTGCTCGCTCGATTCTAGTCTAACCGGGATCATTGATATTCCATCCCATTGAGATCAATGGCAAGGGTGAATTGTGAGCTGCGAACTAGCACATCCTCTATTTTCACCTTCGCGCTTCGCAGTGATTCCCCACCCTCGATCTCCATTCATAGATTGACGGTTCATAGCAATCGTGGGGTTCAACTTGAATATCGTGCAATTTGACATCTCGGAGCCTCGAGCTCCAAGGTTCCTCGACCCAATCTACGTGGATATTCATATAACTCTTGGGCTATGATCCCTGCTCTTAGTTGGGTTTTTGGTTAGGGAAATATGCACTAGTTAAGAGTCTCTTAGACTACTGTTCTGAAGAGAACACCTTCCCAACTCGCAGAGCTTTAAGCTCTGAATCAAGGAAAAGTAACTTGTGAGGTTACCAAAATGGTATCTATGCCCAGAGGCTTTCTCTGACTTTGGAATGGTGATGTAAATTCTTGGGGAAAGCACTTTCGAGTGGTTAAACTGGGGCGTGTGGAAAATCAAACTGAAATATAGGTTCTCAAGGGAATGAACACATACTCATAACTTAATCATTTAATACAGAGAAAGAACCCTTTATAGAAATGTAAATACTTGCATGCATCCATTATTTACAATTCAAATCATAAGGAAAGAAAACACTTATCAAAACCATAGAGTGTGATGCGACTGCAGAAAGGGGTGCTCGTTTCCACCCAACTATAGGCTCAGTCACTCCCAATGGATTTATCACTAGCCACCCCTGAGATTAAGCCACAATGCTTTGAGATTCAATCTCTTACTTCCAACTCAATGAAAGTTAGGGACAAAGGTTACTCTCCTTCTCCCAATACAGAAATAGATAAGGATGAAGGTTACTCTCCTTCTCCTAGCTCAATCTCTATTTTCTATGCTCATAACTCACTGTTCCTATTTCAATCCTTCCTCAGACCCGAGATTTTCTTCTCTCGTCTCTGCATTTTTCCACAGGGCTTCCTCTGCCCACCACACTTTCTTCCTTTCCTTCCTTAGCAAGATTGTGTGTGGCTCAAATTCCTAGTCCATGGTCAGGTCTGGAAGCCTTATGGATGGGCGGTCTGCCCCATCCCCTCATTAACTCTTGAGGTGGTCTTCCCACCTACCATCCCGACCGTAATTCATTCCTGGGTCAGAGGGTTGTTCTGATATGAGCAATTAATTCCAGCATGGTACTGGTTCGGTGGAGGTTAACACAACCATTCTGGGTCCCCTCCACCACCTTTCATAGCATTCGTGGTTTTCTCTTAACACATCCCCTCTTTCAACAACCATGCAACATGTAACCATTTTCTATTAAAATAACAAAATTTACATTCATCGACCTTTTGTACAAAGGTTCATCAAATCAAGCATTCACAATTTTAGGTTTGCCATAGTTCCTTGACCAATATAGTTATATTTACAGACTGGGGGAAACAAGGTGTTACAATTCCCTCCCCCTTAAAGGAACATCATTCTCGATGTTCTATCTGTCAACATGACATGTATGTAGAGGAGTAAACAAAATTAGATATGCCTATCTCATGGCATCCTCCATTTCTCATGTAACCTCATTTGGGCCAAAGTGTTTCCATTGCACCTTGACCTTTGCAATGGTTCAGTTCCTGAATGAGGTTTCCTTCCTGTCTAATATGCATTGGGGTTTTGGCAGGAATTCTTCCTCCAAATCCACTTGGATCATAGACCAGTCAATTATATGATTAGCATCATGTACATATTTCTTCAATAATGAAATATGGAAAGCATTATGTGCCTTTACAGTGGGAGGGAGTGCTATCCTATAGGCTTTAGGTCCCACTCTATCTAAGACTTCAAAGGGTCCACAATATCGAGGTGCCAATTTGGCACAGGATCCCATTCTCAAGGAACTCTTCTTGGGTCTAACTCTAAGATAGACATGGTCTCCGGTCTTGAACTCTCTGGGAGTCCTCTTTCTGTTGGCGTAACTTTTCTGTCTATCCTGAGCAATATTCAGATTTTGTCTTATTTGAACCACTTGTTGTTCCATTTCTTTCAGCATGTCAGGTTCGATTGTAATTATATCCACTGGGTTACACCAGATGATTGGAATCTTGCACTATCTACCATAGAGGGCTTCAAAAGGGCTCATCTTCAAGGATTCCTAATAACCGTTGCTGTAGRAAAACTCTACCAATGGTAGGTAGTCTTCYSACTTATTAGGCTTATGCATTACATGCATCCTTAACATGTCTTCTTCTATTTGGTTCACWCTTTCTGTCTGTCCATCAGTTTGAGGGTGATAAGCTATGWTGAACACCAATTTTGTCTCAAAACCAACCATTAGGGATTTCCAAAATCTTGAAGTGAATTTGGTATCTCAGTCAGATACAATTTCCTTGGGCATGCCATGCAGTCTAAATATCTCCTTCATGAAGATGTTGGAAATATATATGGCCTTGCAAGTTGATTTGACAAGAAAGAAATGAGCAGAATTAYTTAGTTTTCCCACCACAACCACGATGACATCATTTTTCTTGGTCGACTTTGGTAATCCATTGATGAAGTCCATGGAGATGGTTTCCCATTTCCATTCTAGGATCGGTAGGGGCTRTAACAATCCTGTTGGATGTYRGTGTTMTGCCTTAACTTGCTGGCATTCTAGGAACTTAGCTAAATAGTTAGCTATGTCTTTCTTCAATCCAGGCCAATAGAATTGTTTACAAGTGGTTGTGATCATCTTCTGATATCCTGGGTGACCAGTATATGGTCTCTTATGTAGTTCATCCATTATGAACCTCTTCAAGTTGTCACAATTTGGAATATACAATCTGTTTCTGTAAGTCAACAACCCTTCCTCGAACATCTGGTTGCCTTCATACTTTATCCTTGTATGCTCTTGCCTTAGGTATGAAGTGACAGTATTGAAGAATACACCTGTCTCTTGTGCATTTCTAACTCTTTCCCTAACATCCGTTTCACAGGTGCTTATTGCTACTAGATGAATCATTTTTATACTTCTGCTAAGGGAATCAACCACCCTATTTTCCTTTCCTTTTATGTGTTTGATTTTGAAATCAAATTCACTTAGGAGATCCATCCACCTAGCTTGCCTGGCATTGAGTTTTTGTTGATCAAACATGTGTCTCAATACACAATGGTCTGTCATAAGCACAAATCTCCTACCTAGGAGGTAGTGCCTCCAAAATTTTAAAGCATGTACTATGGCAGCCAACTCTAGGTCATGGGTCACATAATTGATCTCATTCTCATTTCATTTCCTGGACGCGTAGCAAATTACACCTCCCTTTTGCATAAGGACTACTCTGAGTCCTTCCTTGTAGGAAATTGTACACATGAGGAAATCATTATTCGGGTCTGCAATCTTTAGTACGGGTGCATGGGTCAGGAGGTATTTCAGTTCCTAAAATCTTTCTTCACATTTTTATGTCCAAATGAATTTAATCCCATTTTTCTGAAGGGCAGTGACTGGACAACCAATCTTAGAAAACCGTTTTATGAACCTTCTATAGTATCCTGCTAAGCCCATGAAGGATCTAATATCTGATACATCCTTCGAGGTAGGCCATTCCATAATAGATCTGATCTTGTTGGGGTCTACTGTCACCCCTTCCTTAGATATGACATGGCCGAAGTAATGGACTTGCTTCTGAAAGAAATCACACTTGCTAAACTTAGAGTAGAGATGATGCTCTCTTAGTACTTGAAGTAAGAGTCTAAGATGTTCTTCATGCTCCTCCCTGTTCTTGGAGTAGATTAGGATATCATCAATGAAAACCAATACAAATTTGTCCAGGAATTTGTTGAGTACATTATTCATCAAGCACATAAAGTGGCGGGGGCATTGGTTAACCCAAATGACACCACCACAAATTCATAGTGACCATACCTCATCGTGAAGGTTGTTTTATGGATGTCTTCATCCTTAATACAGACTTGGTGGTATCCAGACCTTAAGTCGATCTTCGAGAAGATGGAAGAACCTCCCAATTGGTTGAACATGTCATTGATTCTTGGTAAGGGGTACTTTTTCTTTATGGTTGTCTTATTGAGTTGTCTGTAATCTATGCACAGTTAGAGTGTGCCATCTTTCTTTTTCACAAACAAGACGAGTGATCCCCATGGAGATACACTGGGTTGGATGTAGCCTTTTCCCATCATCTTCTTTAGCTTTAGCTTGAGCTCAACCATCTCTAGTGTGCTCATTCTATATGACGTTCTAGATGCTGGTACCGCTCTTGGTGTAAGTTCTATCGAGAAGTCGATATCCCTTCTCAGAGGTAGACCTGGTACCTCTTCTGGGAACACATCCTTGTATTCTCTTAATATGGGGTGGTCCTCTAGGTTTGGTTTTTCATTCTCAACAGATTCCAGTACCTGTATGGAATATAAGGAACACCCCTTTCTGCAATACTTTTTCATTTGAAGGGCTGATATTTGTCTCACTAAGACATGCTTCTGAATCCTTTGAAGGGTTGTTTTTATCCCTTATTCATTTACACATTTTAAAGTTTTATGATAATAGTCCAATTTAGTTTTATAAGCAGCCAACCAATCCATACCAATCAACAAGTCATAAGATACTAGAGGAAGTATGTTAAGGGTTGCTCAGGTGGGCAATCCACCCATGATGAATTGACAGGATGGTATGACCTCTACCACCTTTCTTTTGGTCGCAGTGGATAATCGCACCAACCACGGTTTAACATGTCTAATTGGTTGAAATTTACACATATCAATAGTCTAAGGGGCCACATAACTCAAATTAGAACCTGGGTCAATTAAAATATAAACTAGATGGTTGGCGATCATACCTTCCAACTCCACTACTAAAGCTTGGTGGTCGGCTTGATTATTGTCCAAGGCTGCATAGATTCATGGCATGATCCTAGCCACATCATTGACAGTGGTACCTTCTTGGATATTGTAGATTCTCTTACTGTTCTATTGTCTATGTGGGCAGTCCCTCAATCGATGATCTTATCTACAACCCCAACATTTTAAGGGTTCCTTCTTTAGGTTATTGATCTTTTCTGGGACTGTCTTAAAAGGTTTATTTCCACTTTGAGAGGGGAAAGTTTGCTGATATAAACTTCTAGTAGGAAGGATCCTTCTAGAATATTTTCCATAGTTCTCAAATATTAAGGATTTAAACCCCTTCTTCTGGAATCCCGAACTACTCCTCTTCTTCTAGTCCTTGTGAGGTCTTGTCTTACTCCCAAACTGTTCATAATAATACCTCACCTTTTGGATAGTTTCTTCTAAGGTCTTTGGTTCGTCGAACTCAATCCTGTCCTGGTAGGTCTGAGGTAACCCACTAATGAACTTCTACATTTTTACTCTTTCATATTTTATGTAGGGTACATACCTCAGTAGTTCAAGGAATTTATTGAAAAATTCATCTATGGTGAGATGCCCCAGCCTGAGTACATAGAATTCCTTAGTCGTCCCATCCATGTATCTCTCTGATAGATACTACTTCCTGAAGTATTTCTCAAACTATTTCCATGAAAAGTCCTTCTCATGGACTCCTTTCACATTCCTAAGGTCTTCCCACCAAATGGAAGCCTTTCCATTCAGGTTAAAGATGGCTATTCAAACCTTCAAGTTTTCAGAGTAGTCATGGACTTTGAAGTATTTATTTAAACCAAGCAGCCAAACTTCATCCTCTTCTCCCATCCTAATCTCTCCATCAAAATAGGGTGGTTTGGATTTCTTGAATTATTCAGGATCATAATTTTTGGAACGCTTTCACTTCTTTCCTTTCCTTTGAGAATGTGAGCTTGCTCTGCAACTAGAAGATCCTTCGGATTTGCCAGCTTCCTTTCTAGAGGACTCTACTGATGAGTGTACCCTGCCTTGAGGTTGGGCCTTCTTCGAGACACTTCTCTTAGTGTGGTCACTTATGGAGTCATGTTTTCGGATCTCAGGTGGAATTTGAATTCTCTTCTTATGTCGTCGTTCCACATGAATGGTTGCGGGTTCATGTTGTAGTTGTCTCTATATGTTAGACAAGATTTGCAACAAGTCTGCATTAATTTATGTTTTTTTTTATTGCTCCTTTATCAATATCTCGTTGTCATCCTTGCAACTCTGTAATTCGACCCTGAGGATCTTTACAGTTTCATCCATATCGGGAGGGGTTTCCACCACCCTCCTTTCATCAGATTCTTCGTCTCTATTATGGGATCCATCCCCCACTTCATGACATGTCACCATCCTTTATTCTTGAAGTTTTCTCGTTATTTACTGACTGCTCGAGTGTTGAAAAAAACACTTATTGTTAGCTAACAGTCTATTATTTCATGAACAATACATGGTTCAATTTCATAAATTCACACACGCAGTAGAAAGTTTCATTCTTTTCTTTAATAAAATTTTTTACCAGACTTTTTAATAAAGAGGTAAGGTAGAGTGTCACTCTTTTAAAAGTACTCCAAATAGAATTTTTAAGCGACTCGTCCATGATCCCAAGAAGGCCAAGTGTTGTAACCATACTATGAGACCAATTTGTAACACACCCATGACGGGGAAAAAATAATTTTTTTTTCCTCCTTACAGGAACAAATCCTTTCCCTCTATGATTCCTAATTTGGGAAGTCCAGGACTCAGCTTGATCCTCCGTTCAAGATTCTCTGATTCTCGAAGTCAAACAAGACTTTGAGACCTGATAGTCTCACCTCCTAATAAAACATAGGTCCTTATGACTTCTAGTGCAAGTCTTATGATACCCATGACCTTCTCCTTCGTGCTTCAATGAAGACTCGGAGTTGGCGTTAACCCATTTTTTCTTGGCCCCTCCTTGGATGTGACCTTGGGCGATGACCTCATGCAAACACACAATTGTGGGCGCAGCCAAAGGTGGTTTGAAACCAAACTACTTTTCGACCCACAATTCTCCTCGAGCCTCCACATGTCCTTTCTCCAAAACCGAGGTTTGGATTGCGGTCTGACCTCAAATTTTTAAAGTTCGCTCACCTCCGATCCCCACAATGATACATGACCTTTGATCTCCCAATCTTGATGGTACTGTCAGAACTGATGGTTCAAATCTTCCCTTTTCAAATCCATAGACCAGATCTTCCCCTCCTAAATCAATGGATGTGATAATCTTCGTAATTCTGGACTTCAGAATTTTCAAATCTCAAACCCTTCTTTCTTCCATACATCAATCTTCCAGAGTTGATGATTTGCGGACACCTAAATCAACGAACCTACTTCTACTTCATTTGTTTGACCTTTCAACTAGATCAAGGGTCCTGGGGCCCTCTTCTCGATCAATGGTCGAGATATCCATCGGGTCTCTGGACTTCTGAGATCTCAAATCTCAAACTTCACCCTTTTTCCCAATTGATTTTATCCAAAGGTTATAATCCACTAACAAGTGTCCACTTGATCTAACAATCAAGGATTACTTCATGTCTTTACCCAGAGTCCACAAATTTATGTCATGTCTCCTCTAGATCTGATGACTATGAATTACTTTGGGACTTTACCTAGAGTCCATAGATTCACACCACGTGTTCTCCAGATATAATGGTTTAGATCTAATTTGGACGATTCGACGATCGACGTTTACTTCGGGTCTTTGCCCGAAATCCACAGATTCATGTCACATGTCTTCTGGATCTGACGGTCCAGATCTATTTCGACCCTTCAACGCTTTGAATCTTAAGCTCCTCATCACTTCGTTACTTCAACACTTCGACGCTTCAACACTTCGATGTTTTGGGCTTCGAGAGTTTCAATTCTTAATATGAAACTCTCAAGATGATTTCTACGAAGTCTACGATCTATCGTCACGTGTCTCTCTGGATTTGACGACTATGAATTACTTCGGGACTTTACCCAGAACTCACAGATCTTTGCCACGTATCTACTGAAATCTGATGACTCAGATTCACTTCGGGTGATCTGATGCCTGAGATTTACTTCGGACGATCTGACGATTCAGATTCACTTTGGTTGATCGAACGATTGATATTTACTTCATATTTCCAGCTCTCTGGGCTTCAGAAATATCAAGTCTCAAACTTTCCTCCTCCTGAACTCACGACATCTGACGACTCAGATTCACTTGGGCGATCCGACGCTTGAGGTTTACTTCGAACGATTTGACGGTTCAGATTCACTCTAGCTGATTGTATGTTTGAGATTTTACTTCAGATTTCTAGCTCTCCAGGCTTCAGAAATCTCAAGTCTCAAACCTTGGTAAGTTATCTCTCCTGCATGTGAGAAGCGCTAAGTCTCATGCACCTTGCTCTGATCAAATAACTGTTGATCCTTTGCACTGTGATCCAACGACCATTGTCACTCCTCCTCCTAATCTTCTGATTTGCTCCGACTTAGAATATTTTCTAAGTGTTCGAAGGATTTGACCTTTTCTCCTCCTATGGGCCCATCTCCTAGATTTCATCTGTGCTCCTGAAAGATCTATCTCTTCTGAGATTGATCTCCTTGAATATTTCTTTGACCCACACACTCCTTGCATTTTAGGGATCATGTCAAACTCTGATCGACGGTTCAAAGAAATTACAGGGCCCCAACATGCATGCTCTTTACTAGAGAGTTTGACCTCCATAATTTGGAAAGTGCTCACTCGATTCTAGTCTAACCGAAATCATTGATCTTCCAGCCCATCAAGATCAATGGAAAGGGTGAATTGTGGGCTGTGAACTAGCACGTTCTCTATTTTCAACTTCGTGCTCCACAGTGATTCCCCACCCTCGATCTCCATTTGTAGATCAACGATTCATAATAATCATGGGGTTCAACTTGACTATCATGCAATTTGACATCTCGGAGTCTCGAGCTCCAAGGTTCCTATACCCAGGTTACGTGGATCTTTATATAAATCTTGGGCTATGATCCTCGCTCTTAGTCGAGTTTTTGATTAAGGGAATAGGCGCTAGTTTAGAGTCTCCTAGACTACTGGTCTGAAGGGAACACCTTCCCAACTCGCAGAGATTTAAGCTCTGAATCAAGGAAAAGTAACTTGTGAGGTTACCAAAATGGTAGCTATGCCCAGAGGCTTGCTCCAACTCCAGAACGGTGATGTAAATTCCCGAGGAATGCAGTTTTGAGTGATTAAACTGGGGTGTGTGGAAAATCAAACTGAAATATAGGTTCTCAAGGTAACAAACACATACTGATAATGTAATCATTTAATACAGAGAAAGAACCCTTTATAGACATGTAAATACTTGCATGCATCCATTATTTACAATTCAAAGCATAAGGCAAGAAAACACTTATCAGAACCATAGAGCATGATGCGACTACTGAAAGGGGTGCTCGTTTCCACCCAACCATAGGCTCAGTCACTCCCAATGGATTTATCATTGGCCACCCCTGAGATTAATCCACGATGCTTTGAGATTCAATCTCTTACTTCCAGCTCAACGAAAGTTAGGGATGAAGGTTACTCTCCTTCTCCCAATACATAAATAGATAAGGATGAAGGTTAATCTCCTTCTCCTAGCTCAATCTCTATTTTCTGTGCTCATAATTCACTGTTCCTATTTTATTCCTTCCTCAAACTCGAGAGTTTCTGCTCTCGTCTCTGCATTTTTCCATAGGTCTTCCTCTGCCCACCACACTTTCTTCCTTTCCTTCATCAACAAGATTGCGTGTGGCTAAGAGTGGGACCTTCCTCGCGGGCGTGTCTCTATATGTCTCAACCATTGCTAAGTTACACGTTATTGGTATACCTGGCTTACGGGTTGATGGATATACTCTTGGGTTATGGAAACCAATTGGTTTGATCCCAAGCCTAGCCCAAATCACACTAACAAGATATCGATTTCTCGTAGTTAAATTTTTTTATTTTTTTTATCATCGTCATGATTGCATGGTATTTATATTGGTGGTGGTTTTCATTTGCTAACAATATGTACTTCACAACGAAACAATTAACACTGTATATTATTGGATGTATATCGTTTGATCTGAAGGTACATCAAAGCATATATACCATTAATTTTTATGTCGTGGAGTGTATACATCCCAACATATACAACATTAATTTCTCTACTATGAGTTGCATAAAGGTAGTATACCGCATTAATTGCAAAGTAATTAATGTTGTATAGGTTATAATGTATATCGTTCGATCTCAAGGTACATCCCAACGTATACAACATTAATTTCTTTGTTGCGGGGTGTATATTAAAGGTACCTTGAGATTAAAAAATATACATCCCAGGCTATACACATTAATTTCTCTCTTTTGGGATGCATGTTGTTGTCCATTTTCATTTAGGTTTTTGACTTGCTTTTTGGCTTGTATTCAACAAGTGAATATCATGTACATAACAATTGGAGGGTGAATATGGTTTATAAGGCATTACCTACACTGCAAATTTTTGTTAATCTAGTCCAGTGAACAAGTCTACAACCTTATTCATGTCATTCTTTGTGGATTACATTTTCCTACATTGTTTGTTCATGTGTATAACATGAATAAGCGTGCTAGGTTGTGCAACAAATATTAACATGTCCAAATTCCAATGCCAAAACTACACGACAAGGGATATTAGTGTGTCCACAATGTTGAAGTTTTACTTATACATCTAGAAATTACGGTTCTTCTTTATTATTACAATCATTTACCACATTAGATGTGTAAATAAGATCACTGAAAGAGAGGCAATCACATAAACAATAGAGACACACAAATTATCCTGGGAAACCCTCATGGGGAAGAAAACCTAGCAAAAATTACTCAATATAGATAGACCAAAGACCAAATAGAGGATCCTCCTATACTCCTTCACTAGGAAGAGTAGCACCCTACTTGGCCAAGAAATACCAGGAGATCAACCAGAAACCCTCCTTAACATCACCCCTAGTTGCAGTAGGTTCTCCTCCAAGACTTGTGCACTATAGAGCTGAGTGTGTATGTGTGTCCAAATGAGGCACTGACCTCTCTTATAAATAGTGGTTTGGCCAATCTATAATTAGGTATGGGATGAACTTTCACTTTACCCTCTTAATTTACAGTTAACTATCAAGGCACAACATGGACGACTTTTACTAAGGCACAATAGGGCCTAATTAAATATAATATAATAATATTATTCAACTCTCTCTTAGGTAGAATATTCTTCCAAGTTACAACTAACCACTCTACTTAGGACATTTTGGTCCCCAACAACTATCTTGTGCATCTTAAAAACTTCACTTTGATATATTGTAAGGTGTACCATTTGCTAGCTTAGAGCAATTATGTTTTTAAGCCAATCTCATATATATCAAGGTTTTATTTTTGGTCGCTCATTCTTTCCATTGTAAAATTGTATCTACATTCAATTTTGTGCTAACTTCAATTGCAAGATCCTCAAGGAATGACACATGAAATCATCCTCTTCTTCTTCTTCTATCATGAATTTCGTTCTACAATCTCTCCATGAGTTTATTATAATCTTTATGATTGAATATGAAATGTTTTATTTCCTCTCTCCAATCATATTCCTTGAATTACACAAGGTATAGAGAGGTAGAGATAGAATGCAAAGAATTGTGACTATTAGTCTTCTACGTGTGTGGTGTTATGTTCTCCATCCACATTAGCATGAAATTTTTTTCTTGTGTGTGTATGACATGAATGAGTGTTCCTATTGGTATTATACGTGCAAACTGCCATGTTGTGCATCCACATATGTTGGGATCCTCTTTAGGGGTGCAATGGGGGTCAAAGGGTCCATGGTAGAGTAATAATACTAGAGATCATTCAATGTAAGATGGATTATATCCACTATGATTATTGTTATTAAATGAGGCCTGCTATATTGGAGTATACGTGCACATTTACCTAGTACATCATTTTTCCTATGTTTTATAGTCCATGTATGAGGGCACACTTGGTCCCACTTGGTCAAAGATATTCTCCCTTGGATGAGAATATTCTTG
>JZKD02S1672931.1:1413111-1423704 GCA_000966675.3 Picea glauca | reverse complement strand
GATATGTTGATTCAGATATGGCAGGTGATAAAAACAGCAGGAGGAGCACCACAGGGTATGTTTTTACTATAGGTGGAACAACAGTAAGTTGGATTTCAAAACTACAAAAGGTTGTCTCAATTTCAACAACAGAGGCAGAGTATGTTGCTGCTACAGAGGCTAGTAAAGAGATAATTTGGTTACAAAGGTTTATGGAGGAATTGGGAAATAAGTAGGAGAATAACAGGTTGTACTGTGACAGTGAGAGTGCAATTCATCTTGTAAAGAACTCAACCTTCCATTTGAATACTAAGCATATAAAGTTGAGGTACCACTTCATACGATCTGCCTTGGAAGATGGACATTTGAAGTTGGAAAAGATACACACTAGCCAAAATCCTGCAGATATGTTAACAAAGGGAGTAACCAGAGATAAACTGAGTTCCTGCTCAGTTTCAGTTGGTCTTCAAGAATGAAGATGAAGATGAGAAATTTCCAGGTCCAGTAAGGTTCAGAGTCCAGCATATAAAACAATGGTGGAGTTGTTGAGATCAATTGCCAAGTGGGAGATTGTTGGTTGTGGAGCCTGATTATCTTCCTGACTCAGAGGTCTTGTGTTTTTCAGCTGTGTTTATACCCCATGAAGACTTTACACCCTTCCACGTGGGGGAGTGTAGAGGGGGGGTACCCCCTCTGCGGGGTCCAGGGGGCCTATCCCCCCGGCTGGGGGGTTTGGGGTCGAAGCCCCTGAAGGAAAAATTGCCTTGTAAAAGTATATTGTAATTTCATTGTAAATCTAGACCGTTCATTATAAGGTCGCAGATCTAACGGTAGAAATTATGTTAAGGTTTTTTGCCCTAGAAGAAAACCCTCTTTTATGAGGGAAATGTATTGTGGCTATGTATGATGGCGAATATTGTATTATGAGATAGGATACCGTGAGAGAAAGAAGAGGAAGTTACAATGGGTTTTGTTGTAGGTTGTGTCCCTTCATTTGTTGGATAATAATAAAGGAAGGACCTGACAATTTCTCTGGTGGGCATAGCCCACACTAGGTGAACCATGTAAATCTGTGTCTCTCTTGCATTGTGAATCTTCTGTGTTTTGTTTCCGCATTTGTTTTATTTTATTGCTCTGTGGTCCTATTTTTCTAACACGACCGTCACATCTCATTGAAGGGAGATCGATGATGGGCAACCATTGTGGAAATCACAAGGGAAATTAAAGCGTGAGCAAGTTGAGAGTCTGCAATTCCTTAGGATCATTGATCTTGCTAGATCAACAGATCAACGGTGGATATCGATCCCACTACGGATGACCATCTTCACATTGCGGAGATTGGGAAGGAAATTAAAGCGTGAGCAAGTTGAGTTTACGCAATCACTCATGGTCGTTTATCTTAAAGATAAGCACCCAAAGGTTAAGCCAAGGTCACAACTCTCGGTCACATGTAGAGAAGACAGAGTGAACTTCATGAAAGGGTTATCTCCCGAGGTTCTGAAACCTGAAACAATTCCTGTCCATAGATCCAAGCAAGGGACACGTGTAAGACGATCCCCATATTCAGGGATCTCGAACTCATGGAGGAAGCAAGTAGTGTTGAGTAAATAACCCGACCCGAAGGCTTGAAGGTACGAACTCTTGAAGTAATTGTGGACCATTAATCTCAAATCAACGAGGACCATTGATATTTGCAACAATTCGGTTATTCGGCCATTCAGCTACTCGGTGGAAATGAGACCTCCATACATTGTAACCCTTGAAGCTCGAAGGCCCGAAGCACCTAGTCTTCAGACCCTGGTCACATGTGAAGCTGAACTTTAATTTATTTTTGGCTCTTGAGTAAACTCAGATAACCCGATTCTACCATTATAGTGGCTATAGTTGCTGAAGAATAGAGCTCAGAGATATGATTCTATAGATCTTGTGCTCGGATAGTCAAATCCAGCCAGATCGAAGCTAAAGAAGTGGTCTACCTTGTTTTTTTCAGCCCGAATTCACACACATGATTTCATAGACCTTGTTTTAATCACATGAAACAGGTAAAACACGAAAATCTCTAACAATTTTTTCTGTTCAAATTTTTTCAAGATGGCCACCTCTAACAATTTAGGACCAACACAAGGACCGATTCTTCTTGGAAAGAACTATGAATTTTGGTCTCTTAAAATGAGATCCTTCTTACAAGAAAAAGAGTGTTGGGATCCATTGGATTTTGTTTACGTGGAATCAGATCCAACAGACCTTTTTTCCATGAGTAATCAACAGAGAACTGCTCAGGCAACACAGAGGAACAAAAAGAATAAGGCAAAATTATGGATTCAAAACTTAGTGGATGACTCGATTTTCTCAAAAATCACAGGCATTGTTACTTCAAAACATGCATGGGACATCCTTAAATCAGCTTACTAAGGAAATGACAAGGTCAAAACAGTCAAACTGCAGACCTTGAGGACGCATTTTGAGACTTTAAAAATGACAGAGTTTGAAAACATTGATCAATTTATGACCAGAGTCATGGGAATTGTAAACCAGATCAGATTGACTGGTAAATCCATCTGTGGTCAAAGAATCATTGAGAAATCCCTTATAAGTCTTCCAAACAAATTCCAAATGATCGTTACAACCATCCTTGAATCCAATGATCTATCAAATTTTTCAATAGATGAATTAATGGGCTCTCTATTGACACATGAGACCACACTACATCTCGAAGATGATTCCATAGCCAACGCCTTCAAGACTCAATAGAGGTAGAGGTAGAGGGATAAGTTCAAGTAACAATCACTCAAGTGAAGGTCATAGACAACAGAATCAGAATCATAATTTCCAGCCTCAAAGAGGAAGAGGGAGAAGATAAAATGACAAATAAAACATACAATGCTATTACTGCAACAAGTATGGGCACTATGGATCTGAATTCCGAAGGAAACAAACAGATCAACTCTCAGGCAGAGAACATGTCTCAAATCATGAAGGAGAAACCTCAGATGGTATGTTTCTCTCATGCCACAAGACTGAAGAACAACACAAAGATCTCTGGTTGCTGGACAGTGGATGAAGCAATCACATGAAAGGTAACAAATATTTACTTTCATGCATTGATTCTTTTATTTCATCTGATATTACACTTGGAAATGATTCTTTAGTCAAATTTCAAGGAAAAGGATCTGTACCTATTCTCACTAAACAAAATGTAAAGAAAGACATAAACAATGTCTATCCTGTTCCATATCTGAAACATAATCTGTTAAGTGTAGAACAACTAATTGAACATGGATATAAGGTAATTTTTGAGGGAGCATCATGTAGGATATATGACAAAAACCCCAATAGACAATTGATTTATGAAATCCACATGACTAGGAATAGAATGTTTCCCCTAACCCTCAGAACTGCGAATTTGATCCAATCTTATGCAAAAAGTGCATCTGCCCCAATGTATCTATGGTTTGGCATGCAAGATTTGGACATATACCCTTTCATAGTATAATCCTTCTACAAAATCACTCCATGGTCAAAGGGCTACTTATCTTCAAAGATAAAAATTCTCCATGTGAGTCTTGCATTCTTGGAAAACATAACAGAAAAAGTTTTCCATAGTCCCCCACTCAATCCAAACAATACTTAGAGTTGGTTCACACTAACCTATGTGGAGCAATGCAAATAAATTCAATAGGTGGTAGTTTTTATTTCCTAACATTTATTGATGACTTTAGAAGGAAAATATGGATCTATTTTCTCAGACACAAGTCTGAAAATTTTGCAAAGTTCAAAGAATTCAAGGTTGAAGTTGAAATACAGAGTGGGAAATATGTGAAGAATAATCTCAGGTTATATGGAGGAGGAGAATACAACTCCAAAGCATTTACAAATTTCTGCAAATCACAAGGCATAATTATGAAAACTACAACCAGGTATACTCCATAACAAAATGGAGTGGCTGAAAGGAAAAATCAGACAATAATGAACATGGAAAGAAGCCTTCTTAGAGAAAAATGTCTATCAAATCTATTTTGGGCTGAAGAAGTATGCTTAGTTTATGTCCTTAGTAGATCTCCAACCACTAGTCTCAAGATGAAGGTCCCTCAAGAAGCATGGAGTGGGAAAAAACTAAATGTTGTTCATCTTAGGATTTTTGGATGCATTGCATTTGCTCACATGCCTTCTGAATTGAGGAACAAACTTGATGATAGAAGTGAGAAATGCATTTTTGTTGGCTACAATGAGACATCCAAAGCCTACAGACTCTACAATCCAATTTCAAAGAAAATAATTCTCAGCAGCGATGTCAAATTTCTTGAAAATCAATTTTGGAGTGAGTTTGAAAATCGTCTAATGGACAGTCAAAATCCATTGTTGCCACTTCTTGAAAACACAGAAAATTCAGGACAACAAACACATCAACCTTATCTTCCAATATTGCAGGTACAAGGATAGCCTGAAAGTCCTTAGGAAAACTCTTCTTCAAGAAAAAATTCATCCTCTGAACTTCAAAATCAGAGAACTCAAAGTTTGAGAGAAATCCATCAACAGTTGGATGATATTGATCAACACAATATTTTTTCATTGATGTCATGTCAACCTACAGCCTTTAAAGAGACAACTAAAGATCCCCATTGGGTTCAAGCCATGAACCAAGAGATTGAATCCATTGAGAAGAACAAGACATGGGATATTGTTTATCTACCCAAACACAAGAAAAGTATTGGTGTCAAGTGGATTTACAAAGCTAAACTCAATGAAAAGGGGCAGATTGAAAAACACAAGGCAAGACTTGTTGCCAAAGGTTTCTCACAACAACCAGGCATTGATAATGGTGAAAATTTTGCTCCAGTAGCAAGGTTGGACACTGTAAGGAATCTCTTAGCCATAAAAACTCAACACAAATGGTAAGTATACCATATGGATGTCAAGTCATCTTTCCTGAATGGTGTCTTAGAAGAAGAGGTCTATGTGGATCAACCACCTAGATTTGAAGTCAAAGAGAAACCAACCAATGTGTATCGGTTGAATAAATCTTTGTATGACTTAAAGCAAGCTCCAAGAGCTTGGTACACCATAATTTACACTTACCTGATCAAGAGTGGTTTCAGCAGAAGCCAAAATGAGCCAACTCTATACACCAAAAAATATCAGCAAGGTAAAATTTTGATTGTATGTTTATATGTTGATGACATGATATATACTGAAAAATATTGAGTTAACCATTTTTAAACATGGCATGCAATCTGAGTTTGAGATGAAAGATCTTGGCATAATGAAATATGTTTTGGGGATTGAGGTTGACCAATCAACCAAAGGAATTTTTGTCTATTAGCAAAAGTATGCAACAAACATCATCAAAATATTCTGCATGGAAGACTGCAATCCAACAGAAACTCCTATACCCCTAGGCACAAAATTGAGAAAGCAAGATGAAGGCCCTACAATGGATTCCACCTTGTACAAAAGTTTAGTAGGCATTTTGTTGTATCTTACAACAACTAGGCCTGATATTATGTATGCATCCAACTTTGTTTCCAGGTTCATGGAATCCCCCAAAGATTCTCACTGGAAGATGATGAAAAGGATTCTAAGACATGTTGCAGGCTCTCTCAATTTTGTCTTATGGTACGCTCAGTTTGAAGATAATCATCTCTCTAGTTACACAGACAGTGATTTTGCAGGCAGCCTAGATGACCAGAAAAACACCTCAGGACATGTTTTTCACCTGGGCACGAACCTGATTTATTGGGCATCAAAGAAGAAACCCATTGTCTCAATATCTTCTACAGAGGCAGAGTATGTCGCTTCTACCTCAACTTCCTGTCAAGCTGTGTGCCTACAAAGACTATTGAATGATATGTCACATATAGAAAAGGAGCCAACTCCTATCTTCTGTGACAACACTTCCGCAATTTATTTATCTAAAAACCATGTGTTTCACAAGAAAAGAAAGCACATTGACACTCATTTTCACTTCATACGCGAGTTAGTCAATAATGGTGACATCACACTTAAATTTTGTGGCTCACGAGATCAACTCACACACATTTTTACAAAGCCACTAGGAAAAACCATTTTTGAATTTCAGAGACAACACTTGGGCATTATCAGTGATGATGTTTGTAACTTTGAGTTTAAGAGGGAGTGTTAGTTATAAGTGTAACCTCAACAATATGTGACTGTACACTGCCAGTTGTTCTAGCTAGCTGTACGAGTCCGTTAAGATTTCTTGTTTTGTTTCTTGATCTTCTTGATCTGCTGGATCTTATTTAGCTCAACTCTTTTCCCTTAATGGAATGCGCTCTACACATTCTTGTTTCCAATTTAATCTTCTCTATATTATCCTCTATGCTTCTCATTTTGTCAAGTTTCAACTTAATCTAAAGAAGGTTTTGGAATCACTGGTGAAGAATGCTTATCCCATTGGATTCAATAATTTTAGGGTTGTTGAGGGGAAAAATAAAAATAGTATGGTTTATGGGCTTGTCTAGTGCAGGGGAGATTTAGATTCTTCTGATTGCAAACAATGCGCATCCACGACCAAACAAAATTTGGTTGAGGGATGCCACGACACTTTTGGATTGATTCAACTAAACGACTTCTTCTTGCGTTACGACAATCATAAATTTTGCAACGATATTGAGAGTACGCATAGTATGTCGATAAGTGTTCTTTGCAACACTAGGAACAACAGTACAGTTCACAAATGCTATAAAAACCTCTTCTAAAAATGCACATGGCACCTTTGTACCACCGACGCAAATGGACAACTCGGTCGACTAAGACATCTTGGATGAAGGCAAGGCGCACATTTTTGGGTTTCCTTGGAAAGACACACACTTTGGATGGATGTCTTGTCCCATTGGAAATGTAGTGTGCATAGATTGTAGAGACTTGGGAAACCTTGCAGACAAATGGGGCACTCGACAGATGGGTTGCAGAGACCTGGATGTTCTTGTGGAAAGGCAGGGTATGCCGTGGACAGAGCTTGGATCCCATGGATGGATAAGATGCATTGTAGATGGGATCAAGTTTGACGCACTAAGAAATGGGGTGGATTTGGCTAGATACTTGAGGAGTTGTAGTGTTGATACTTATACAGACCAGTTGAGTGGTCGAGGTGCATTTGGGGGTTGTGATGAGTGGGATGTGGACCCAGTGCGATGGAAAGGTTTGATGGAATGATTCAACCTTTGGATGCTTGGGTCCACTTCATGCGACATGACTTTCCAAGTGATGGGAAAGAAATATATAAGATGCCTCATGGAGTTAAGGATCATCCAAGGAAGGATGACTCATCAATGAAAGAGTAAGGAAATAATTTTTGTAGTTGTGCCAAAAAGGGGCACACTAGAGTGACTTGTGTTTTCTTAGTGAGACCGAGAATGAAACAGGGCAATGGGAGATAGACTTGTGGAAGTTCTTAGGTTGGTTTGTACAAGATCTTCGGAGTAGATATGGGCATGAGGCTGTTTTTCCCATTGTATTGTATCATATGTAACATTCTTCTATATGGAATAAAAGGGTGTTAGGCATTGGCTTGGTGTTGCCCAACCACATATGTTGTGTACTTGTGTGGATGTTATATGTGTTGAATATTCATGTTCTTTATGTTATATTGGCTAAGTGTCTAGCATTGTTGTGGAACATTTGAGGCCATCGTTTGATGTGTTTGTAGTAAGATTTTTGGATAATCTTAAGTTGAGTAGGAATTGGTGCATTTAACATTGTAGCTCAAGGCCAAGTTATGGGAGGACCTTGAGTGAAGAGACATAGTATAGTTGTAGTAGGATTAGGTTGGCCAAACTGTTGCTATCAAGGAAATATTGGGTCACATGACCAC
Organism: Picea glauca; assembly: GCA_000966675.3. Taxonomy (NCBI): domain Eukaryota; kingdom Viridiplantae; phylum Streptophyta; class Pinopsida; order Pinales; family Pinaceae; genus Picea; species Picea glauca. The sequence goes on along the minus strand of JZKD02S1672931.1, from coordinate 1,415,894 downwards.
ATGTGTTGGAACCGCTTGGGTGCACCAAGTCAAAGCCAAAAAAATGTTTTTCCAAAAGTGATATGTTCATGGTAACAAGTGGATGCAACTTCTATATAAACATGAAGGTTGAAGAATTTACTATATAATAGCCACCAAGAATGCATCATATGAAAAGGATGGGGCAACTAAAGGAAAACACACATGTAGCATCTTTAAATTATAGTGGTAGGTGTGAAAAGATTTGAATCACTTTAATCAATATTCCATATTCATGGGAAAGGATTAGTAAAAACCAAATTTTTGAGTGAATACAAATGATGGTTTTGTAGCTTTTCAGGATGGTCTAATAGCAAAAGTGTAGAGAAAAATTAGGGAACCTTGCAGTTAAGTATTGACATAAAATAACAAGGGTTAGGATAAAGAGTTGTAAATGAAATTTTTAACTTTGGGATCTTGTTTTGGTGTTATTTTTTTAGCAAACCATTTATGTTATCAAGCTTATTTTCAAACAATATTTAATCTAATTGCACCCAAAAGGTTTTCACAATTAAAATTGTTTATCACTAGGGAATTTAAACCATCTTTCCCCAAATTTAAATAATTATCTTTATTAAAAATTATATATTCAAAATAACATAGTCTACATGGGTAAGGGGAATTCGTGAAAGTGGGGGAATTAGCTAGCCAAGTCTCTATGACTAGGAAATACACCACACATTGTATGCATAGGATCTAGGTTTCTTTGTTTCTAGTCCTTAATATCCTCTTATAAAAAGAAAACACATTTCTAGGCTAGGAATAAAATTTACACTTTAGAGATAGATTGCAAAATCTATTCATACTTTGTAAAATGTAACTGCACTTGTAGAAATGAAATAATATTTACAGTAATGAAATAAAACATATTTTTCATCTAATTATCTAAGGTGTAAAAAAATCCTAATTAGAATTCTGTTTTGGAAAAGAAGGTTTTGTAGACACTGAAAAATGATCCATAGCATGCTAAGAACACTTCGGAAAATAAGGTTCATAGCCACTGAAAACAAAGGTCCTTGGAATGTTGAAAATGCTTTTGGGAAAAAAATTCTATAGCTATTGAAAACACTTTTGGGGAAAAAATTATATAGCCATTGAAAACAAGGATCCATAGTGCACCATAGGAAGAAAATGCATTTCTAGGCTAGGAATAAAAATCACACTTTAGAGCTAGATTGAAAATTGACACATACTTTGTAAAATCTAACCACACTTGTAGATATGAATTACACTTACAAAAATGAAATAAAAAATACTTTTCATCATCAATCTAAGACATAATTGAATCATAATTATAATCCTATTTTGGAAAAAAATATTATATAATCACTGAAAAATAGGGATCTGTAGCATGTTGAAAACACTTTGAAAGATAGGGTTCTATATCCATAGAAAATAGGGATCTATAGCATGCTATAGGTAAAAACATTTTTGCAATCACAAAATTCAAATAATTCAAATAGTATGGGTAGAAAAAATTGTAATTTCAAATTTATTGCCTTGATTTTTTTTTATTATCTTCTTTGTTTCTCATATATTTATGATTCTAAAGCCATGAGCACATCACACTTTCATTTCCTAATCCCTAACAATTTATAATTCCTAACCCTTCCAAAACCCTAACAGCTATAAACTCTAACTTTATAATACATCTAATGCTTCTAACATCTAACCCTTATAATCCATAACCCCTAAACCCTATAGATTGAACCCTTGATCCTTCCAACCCCTACAAAACCTAATCCATGTAATTCCCAAAATTTGAAACCCTTAACCCCTTACCCTTATAACACATAAATATTTAAATCCTATAAATCATAGCCCTTTAATACATCTAATGCTTCTAACATATGACCCTTATAATCCATAACCCCTAAACCCTATAGATTGAACCCTTATCCTTCCAACCCTTACAAAACCTATAATACCTAATCCATATAATTCCCCAAAATTGAAACCCTTAACGCCTTACCCTTATAACACATAAATCTTTAAATCATATAACACATAGTCCTTAATACCTATCTCACGAAACCTTTATAATCCCTAACACTCGTATTGATAAACTCTAGCCCTAACCAATGAAACAATTATAACTTTCAACTCTTATAATTATAAACTTTAGTGTGCTATATAACTCCTAACTATTATAACCCCTAACTAACACATTCATCTAAGGAAAACTATATAAACCATATCATGTCTAACTAATATTACACCTCACAAACCTCAGCTATCTAACCCCTAACTATATCTCTAACTCCTAAACACCTAGATTGAAACCCTATAACTCTTAAATCTTATTATCACAATGATTTATAAGTTGTAATAAAAATATGATCCTATTGAATGATGACAATGACTCAAATGATCAATTTAGCATTCAATAGATTTAGTTCTCCTCCTTATGGTTTTTTGTGCTTGCAATTCTCCCTTATAAATTTCTTTTGAAAAATCACTACAAAATTAATTATCGAGTATAAATTTCTTGTAAAATTAAATTCCTTTATAAGGATATGTCACTATGAAATTCCATTAGGAGAACAAAAGTGTTGATGTAAAATGAAATTCCATTATAGAGACATGTCACTATGAAATTCCATTATAGGAATATGTGCCACTATAGTTAAAAGGGGAAATGAAATAGTGCACATGCATGGAAAAGAAATAGTGCACTTAACATTTTCTTTCTAGATATTTATAAGTTTTCACTTTCGTTTACCCTCAAATTAATATGGGAGGCTCAATGCATGTTTTGAAAACTT
>JZKD02S1672931.1:1399306-1413101 GCA_000966675.3 Picea glauca | reverse complement strand
CAGGTTGATTACAGGTTGGTGCATGGTTGATGCACTTGTTTATGGTACAGGTTGATTACAGGTTGGTGCATGGTTGATGCACTTGTTTATGGTACAGGTTGATTATAGGTTGTTGCCTGGTTGATGCATGGTTCATATTTATTGGTACAGGTTTACAGCAGTATATCTCACAGTGATAGTGTGACAATAGTTCCATCATTCTAGTTCTACTTCAGGGTGGTAGGACGGGGCAAGGACAGGTGGTTGTAGCCACCTTCCGGTTGTAGCCAGAGAACAAAGGGGGTTGTAGCCTCCTTCTGGTTGTAGCCAGAGAGTTGGGGAGTTGGAGCTTCCCTCAGGTTGTAGCTTGAGAAACTAGGGGGTTGGATCCTCTTTCCAGTTGCAGCTGGAAAACAAAGGAAGTTGGTGCTTCCAATGAATGTAATTCTTCAAGACATCTAAGAAAAAACATTCCGTGGTTTTCTCCCGATTTGGGTTTCCACGTAAAACACTGGTGTACTATGTATGTATATGATTGTTCATTTGTTCATTGCTTATTTACTCTGCAGTTATTGGATAATAATGCTTCATTGATATAGCACTTGGATTATATGGTTAAAAGGGATTAAATTGCTCTATTACTGATTCACCCCCCCTCTCAGTAATCCAACAATAATATTTACAATAATGAAATAAAACATATTTTTCATCTAATTATCTAAGATGTAAAAAAATCCTAATTAGAATTCTGTTTTGGAAAAGAAGGTTTTGTAGACACTGAAAAATGATCCATAGCATGCTAAGAATACTTCGGAAAATAAGGTTCATAGCCACTGAAAACAAAGATCCTTGGAATGTTGAAAACACTTTTGGGAAAAAATTTCTATAGCTGTTGAAAACACTTTTGGGGAAAAAAGTATATAGCCATTGAAAACAAGGATCCATAGTGCACCATAGGAAAAAAATGCATTTCTAGGCTAGGAATAAAAATCACACTTTAGAGATAGATTGAAAATTGACTCATACTTTGTAAAATGTAACCGCAGTTGTAGATATGAATTACACTTGCAGAAATGAAATAAAAAATACTTTTCATCATCAATCTAAGACATAACTGAATCATAATTATAATCCTATTTTGGAAAAAAATATTATATAATCACTGAAAAATAGGGATCTATAGCATGTTGAAAACACTTTGAAAGATAGGGTTCTATATCCATAGAAAATAGGGATCTATAACATGCTATAGGTAAAAACATTTTTGCAATCACAAAATTCAAATAATTCAAATAATATGGGTAAAAAAAATTGTAGTTTCAAATTTATTGCCTTGATTTTTTTTTATTATCTTCTTTGTTTCTCATATATTTATGATTCTAAAGCCATGAGCACATCACACTTTCATTTTCTAACCCCTAATAATTTATAATTCCTAACCCTTCCAAAACCCTAAAAGTTATAAAATTTAACTCTATAATACATCTAATGCGTCTAACATGTAACCCTTATAATCCATAACCCCTACACCCTATAAATTGAACAATTATAACCTCCGACTCTTATAATTATAAACTTTAGTGTGCTATATAACTCCTAACTATTATAACCCCTAACTAACACATTCATCTAAGGAAAACTATATAAACCATATCATGTCTAACTAATATTACACCTCACAAACCTCAGCTATCTAACCCCTAACTATATCTCTAACTCCTAAACACCTAGATTGAAACCCTATAACTCTTAAATCTTATTATCACAATGATTTATAAGTTGTAATAAAAATATGATCCTATTGAATGATGACAATGACTCAAATGATCAATTTAGCATTCAATAGATTTAGTTCTCCTCCTTATGGTTTTTTGTGCTTGCAATTCTCCCTTATAAATTTCTTTTGAAAAATCACTACAAAATTAATTATCGAGTATAAATTTCTTGTAAAATTAAATTCCTTTATAAGGATATGTCACTATGAAATTCCATTAGGAGAACAAAAGTGTTGATGTAAAATGAAATTCCATTATAGAGACATGTCACTATGAAATTCCATTATAGGAATATGTGCCACTATAGTTAAAAGGGGAAATGAAATAGTGCACATGCATGGAAAAGAAATAGTGCACTTAACATTTTCTTTCTAGATATTTATAAGTTTTCACTTTCGTTTACCCTCAAATTAATATGGGAGGCTCAATGCATGTTTTGAAAACTTGGCTCAATGCATGTTTTGAAAACTTAATTTGATCTTTGAAGGAGATATTAATTAAAACWTTGAATGACGTAGAAGTGGATGGTATCTTGATATTAWTTRAAACTTTGAATGATGTAGAAATGGATGGTATCTTGTAGCATAATGRCAATTTGGACAAYCCTATGTGCGAAATATTAAATTAGTGTMCTAAAAAATAGCATGTGTAAAATAAAATATTTTCARAAGAGGATTTCATGTCTTGGGTGATATGTGGGATCAWCAATCACATACATAAATTGAATAGAGTAAGGATTTCATGTCTAAAAATAGCATGGGTAAAATAAAATATTTTCAGAAGAGGATTTCATGTYTTGGGTGATATGTGGGATCATCAATCACATACATAAATTGAATAGAGAAWGGATTTCATGTCTTGGGTRATATGTGGGCAATCACATACATAAATTGAATAGAGGGTATTYAGTTRGACTTATCTATTTTTAGTATTTRACACAAATTCTTATCTAAGGTTATATGTTATTACCTAGTATGYAATAAGATGCTYAAGGATTCATATGAATAATTATGCWTAGTTAATKCTYATTAAGTTAATATTTAAGGTGATYTAAAGGATTCYATTGGAATTYAAGTGGGAAATAAATTTGATACCRCTATGTTATGTAAATTAATCATGCTCAATTTATGCTTTTGTTGTYARAGCCTCGTGAGCATTAGATTAAGGATYGTTTGTTAATAGTCAWGTYAAACTTGGTGAACCTTGAGCATGTCTCRAACAAGMTCATCCCTTTCAATTATAAATGYATGGAYTATTGTGAYAAGAAAAAGGTYAATTCACAATAATAAATTGTAATAATTTTTTTWWAAWWTTTAGTGGAATCAATGTTTATCCTAGATTAATTATCTAGACAATATGTAGGTCTAAATCTAGCAAGCTACCATGTGTGTGCCAATAATCAATGCCTCTAAAAAAATKAGTGTGTTGAATATAACATCATGATACCCTYTCCTCAATGCCCCAAAAAAATTTAACTTCTTAAATATTTCAAAGMATGTAAAAATTAATATTCTCAYTTTCTAAATATTTAAAGAGTGTAAGACATTGGTCGACTATCTAAATGTTTTTTTTTTGTTTGTTAATTTGTGCAGGACCTGCGATTAACCTGTGGCTTGAGAACCGCGACTCAGGGGCATCTAAGCCGTCAAAATCACCCGGGGATCGCACCCAGCCTTAGCCACACCAACCCTTAACATGGTTGGATTTTTTGTCCCCGCAGGTTTCGAACCGGTGACTTTAACATCACGGAGTGGCTTAACAACACACTCCGTCACCGACTGTCCTACACCTCGGGGACTCCGACTATCTAAATGTTAAAGTTGGTTTGCAAAAAGATTTTAATTCTCATATTGATTTTATASAAATTTCCTCTATCTACCTAAGTGASAATATGGATGGGAATGGTGAAAGGCCAACTATCGACATTGATCGATGGATGACGTACTTCTATGTTGAGGTGTGGCAAAATGGTAGGGTATATTTACTATGGATTTGGTACTATTTAGATATGTCCCAAATACAACTATAATATGACCTAGATATGAATCTATAAATACTACTTGGTTATTTGTTGATCAAGGAGGATCCGAAATACTCACAGAGGTCTAAGAAGATCTAGAATTCTCATAGAGGTCCAAAATTATTTAGAAATTCTCAAAATTTAACTATCTCAAATTTTCTCAAAACTGAAATCAATGCGTAGAGCTCGACGATATCTTTCCAACGGTGCACAAATCGCCTCAAACGGAGTTTGTATGCAAAAGTTGTGGCTGGTCAAAGTTCAAGTCAAACATGGAAAAAGTCAAAGTCGAAAGGTCAAAGGTGACATGTGTCTCCATTGCAAGGGTGACACATGGCACAACCGTACATCCATGCGGCCATGACGAGGATACACCATGGCATACTGTATGTTTGAATTGCAAGGTGACATGGCTTCAAGACAACTTATCATTTGACATGTGGTGATGATGGACCAATGAGAGGATCCCATGTGGTAGCCTTCCATTGGCCCTTTATGGATAAGTTTATTTAAAATTTTCTTCAGATCCCAGAAAATTGAACCCGGGTCTCTCACACAATTACCCAATGACCTCACCAATACACCACTCATTTGTTTCTTAACCATTTATGGTTAAACCTTTATTTAAGCTTGGTAAAGGTTTATTCGGTGAAAACAAAAATGCCAAGGGCCTAGTCCTTGACCCATAGTATATATGGTCACATGATTAGAAATATAAACATAACCTATGCCAAATTTCACGGGGGTCATTGAACTACATTCCACGAGTTATATGCCAACACATATATATTAACAAACACAATACTATTTATAATATGTGGTTCAAATGTAAGAGAAAAGGAGAGGTCTGCGAGTTGGAACCTGCGACCTCCTTCCACCTGTCCAAATGCCTTAACCATTGCTCTAAAGGAACCTCTTGTTAAGGCATACCAATGAAATTATATTTAATATTTTCCATGAAGTTTGGGTGGCAGTTTATCCCGACCCCCTATTTAATGGGCATGTGGACCGAGGCAAGGACAAAATCATTTGTAGAGTATGGATTGGGTCTCAAGATTCATGCCAGAGGTATAAATAGATTGGGATTTCACTATAATGCATGTTAATAGGTTCATTGATGGAATTTTATGAACTTTATACTCATTTTTTTCGAAATTTCGCAAGGAATTTGATGGTCCACTCTGTTTCTAAGTTTGAGCAACGTGTAAAGAGGTCATTGTAAAACACAAGCATTTGAGCATTAATAAAGAGGTCTGTATTGGAAGTGGACCTGATGATGTAGCCCTAATTGCGTGAACTTCGTTAAGAAACTTGTGTTTGAGCAATGTGTAAAGAGGTCATTGTAAAACACAAGCATTCGATCATTAATAAAGAGGTCTCTATTGGAATCGGACCCGATGATGTAGCCCTAATTGCGTGAACTCCGTTAAGAAACTTGTGTATGTGATTTTGATATTGTTTTATTTTGCTCAGTTATATTGCAAGTTGTTTATCATTAAAGTGTATTTGGATAGATAAGTTTATTCACATGTATATTGTAAACAGTCAAACAATCATTATTATTTTGAAGATCAAGTAGATGTGTATGAGTATTAAAGAATAATTAGCATCTAAGGATTTTTCGGATCAAGTTGGTACTAGAGCTGGTTTTGACATAAGTGTTTGCAAGTGAATTCTTACAAGGTCTAAATCCAAGTGAGGAGAAGGAAAACTTGCAAGTTATAATCCAGAGATTGGTTCGAGAAGGTTTACTCAAAGAAGAGAGATGACTTCGCCAAGAAAATTAGGTCCTTATGACATTGAAGATGATTTCTTCGAGGATTTTAATTTAATGAAATCCATGGTAGAAGAAATGTATGAGGGTCGAAAGAAGGACAAGGAAGAATATACATTGAAGAAAGTTGAACTAGTTAAAGGTGAAGGGGGTGGACCTTCTGAAACACCCTCATCATCTTCATATTTTGCAAGTGAACAATATTTACATAAGAAGAAGTCCATTAAGAAGACTTCTCATGCTCATAATTTGTCTTTATTAAAATTAGATGTTAAGTTCGAATTGCCAATTTAGAATGGAGAATTGAATGCTGAAAAGTTGGACAATTGGATCAAGCAGATAGAGATATATTGCAAGGTGAAAAATATCGTGGACTACACTACAAAGGTACAATTGGCTACTCTTTGTTTTGGCAGTACAACCTTGATATGGTGGGAGAGTAAGACACAAGTTGATTTTGTTCAACAAGGTACAATAATTTCTTCTTGGGATGAGTTTATTGTTGCAATTATAATTTTTTTTGATCCATTGGCTTATGTGCAAACAACCATTATGGAATGGCAACATCTCAGATAAGGAAAGGGAAAAAATATCCAAGTATATATGCAAGAATTTAAAAAGAAAGCATTATCTTTAGGAATTCCAATATATGCTCATGAAACTCTTCTGAAGTATATTGGTGGCATGCACTCATACCTTCAACACACTATCATGATGATTAACCCTACTAACATTGATGAAGTATCAATACAAGCTACTCATCTGAAGGCTAGTAAGGGGAAGCATGAGATTGAATATAAGAAGCCACACAAGTTTGAAAAGAAACCGAAAGGAAAATGGAAGAGTAAGAAGTCAACTTTTGTAAAGAAAGATGAAAAAAACCTACATGTTCCCACTGTAAGAGGAAGGGGCATGAGGAAGCACAGTGTTGGAAGTTGTATCCAGAATTAAGAACAAAGAAGTTCGAAGATAAGAAGAAGAAGAATATTGCTGCATCAAGTCGACAGGATTTGGGATAAAATTCACTAGATGAATCTAAGATCATGGCAATAGGAAGAAAAAGTATATCTATCACTAATTCTTCAGTTCAATCTACTAAATTAGAAAGTGCTTTTGATCAAAAGAAAAAAAAAAAGAGATTTTTCATGTTAGGGTTATAGTCAAGCATACAAAAATAGATACTTTGTTTCACAATGGATCTCAAGTTAACTTAATATATGAAGTAATTGTTAAGAAGTTGGGTTTGAAGATGAAACCTCATAAAAAACCATATCCATTAGGTTAGGTGTGTGGAGATGCTAAGTTGCAGGTAAAAAAGTAGTGTAAGATCATATTTGCAATTGCATCCAAGTTCTTTGATGAGGTTGAGTTAGATATTGTGTCTATTGACATTTACGGTATTGTCTTGGGTAGTCCATATCTATTTGACATGAAATCTATATTTTATCGTGAAGAGAATAAATACCACATTTTCAAGGATGGGATTGAATTTATTGTTAGAGCACATCGTATCAAAACTAATGTTTCTTTATTGAGCATAGGAAAAATGAAGAGACTCGTGAATGCAAGTAAATATTTTGTTCTCATGATAGTGAAACAAAAAGAAGAAGATATATCCAATGCTTTATCAAGTTGTGATCCAAATCATAAACAAGAGTTGATCAAAATCATATCTAATTATGATGAGTTATTTCAGGAACCTACAAGATTTCCTTCTGAGAGGGAGGTTGAACATGAAATCTATTTACAAAAGGATGCTTCTCTTCCTAGAATGGATAATTTATTGGATCAATTAAGGAATGTTGTTTATTTCACTAAGTTAGACCTTAGAAGTGGTTACCATTAGATCAGGGTTGCAGAAAGTGACTTATGGAAAACTGCTTTCAAGACAAAGAGGGCTTGTTTGAATGGTTATTCATGCCATTTGGCTTATGTGACGCACCTACGAAATTTATGAGGGTAATGAATGATGTGTTTAGGCCTTACATAGATGATTTTGTCATTGTATAATTATATGATATTTTGATATTCATTCAAATATGGGAAGATCATATAATGCATGTCAAGACAGTCTTTGAACTCTTGAAGAAGTAGAAGTTGTATATTAACTTGTATAAATGTGAATTTGGAAAAACGTCTTTGGTATATTTGGTTTACATTGTAGGGAATGGTTAGCTAAATATAGGATCCTGCAAAAGTAGAAGTTATTGTGAAATGGGCCAAGCCAACCACTGCCATAGAAGTCAAGAGCTTCTTAGGAGAAATACAATACTGGAAGAAATTCGTTGCTAACTTCTCTTCCATAGTAGCTCCTCTGCATGCATTAACAAGTGTAAAAGAAGTATTTCAATGAGGAGGAAAGCAACAAAAACCCTTCGAGACATTGAAGGAAAAGATAAGCACCGCACATGTTTTGGCTCTGCCAGATCTATAACAACCATTTGAGATTCAAATTGATGCAAGCAGATATGAAATGGGACTAGTCTTGATGAAATGACGTAAACCTATATGTTATCATTCTGAAACTTTTGCTCAAGTCGTAATTAACTATCCAACATATGATAAGGAATTGTATGTGTTGGTACAAAGTGTAAAGAAATGGAAGCATTACTTAATATGAAAGGAGACAATAGTTCATACAAATCATCAACCATTACAGTATTTGCAATTGACGGCAACACAGCCCCCTCCACAACCCGCAGGTCGGAAGAACCATGTGCACACATGATCTTTCTTTCTCCACGGCCTGAAGAACTCTAAACATCTCTTCTATTTCCCTATTAGGAAATATGCACCCACAACAATCCTTGTGGGATCCCCTCTTTACACTCAGATATTGGACTTCGCGACTTCGCAAGGTCAGTGGTTGAGCGTTGGACTCTCGAATCCCTGAAACCCGACAACAGTCAATGCTGACCCTTTACTTTCTCTTTCAGGATTTTCCCTATCATGATTTCGATGCTCGCGATGTCGAACAACTTGTTTCTCCGATTGCCAAATCCCGATATGCCGAAACTCCGACACACGTGCGAGTTTTACCTCTCAACTGTCCTTTCGCTCCATCAACATTTTGGAGTTCGCAATATCGCGAATCCTGATGCAATTGTTTTGGGACTTCTCTCCACGAAAACCCGAAATGGTGTGCCACCTGTCCACTTTCCGACTCCTGTGGCCCCACACTGTTCCCTTGGCTGTCAGGATATCGCGTTTCGCGAGTTTTCGATTTCCGTTGCAACATTCACGGGACTTCAACCCATGAAACCCTGATATGGAATTCCACATGTAAATTCGATAGCCCTTGTCGCTCGGATCTATGGTCCTACCCCTCCTAAGCTTTGAACCCTTAGGGAATACTCTGCCATATCTCCTCTGCTTCTCCACGAGATCTGACAGCTCACGGAAATTCGCGAATCTTCCTCGGAGAATTCCGATCGTCCGTTCTTGCTTTGAGAATTCCTGCACAACTGACTAAGCTACTTCTCTCTACGGAACTCGTCTTCCTATGCACAACTTTCGACGCATATTACAAACTTTCGATCACAGCTTCCCTGCGCTGTCCTTCAACAATTTCGAAGGATTTATCCTTCCTGAGCTTTCTTATAACTCTGAGTTTTAGAAAAAACTCTTGCGCGCACTCCTTGCGGCACCCTTCAGACACCTCCAAGTGCTGAATTTCCTTCGACCCTGTGAACGCCTACAACAAAAATCTCTCAATGCTTCACTCAGGTTCACAACTCTGAGACTTCACTCAGCCTGCGCACTCCTTGCACGACTCCTATGCCCAACTGCACTTTTGGGTGAATGAGAACAAAAGTGACCCTATCTGAACCTTTGTCAATGCACTCCTTGCGGACACTTCAACTGCACTCCTTGCAAGAACTCTTATTCAGATAGAGAAACAATTGAAACTCATTCCTTCTTCCTATCAGACTTCAAATTCAAAACATGAAATCATATACACAACATATAAAACAATTGTATAATAGGAAGCAAACATTCATGAGCATACCATTCAGCATCAATACACAGAGAACAAACACAAAAACCATGAATTTGAATCAACCTCTTTCTATTAATCCAAATATTTGTACATGGGTGTTCTTACACAGCTCTCTGCTTCTCTTCTATGCTCTTCAATCTTCCATAATGTTACAATACACAATGAGGGTGTCTATATCCCGTTTCCCTCTTGCGCTCTAGAAACTATCTAATCTAGAATTAAATTCTATCTACTTACATTTAATTACCATAAATGGCTCCATCTACTAAGGATGAGAGCGAATTTCTCAAGGTACATTTACATTTTACAAGTATGCTTCTTCTTAATGACTTCATTTAAGATCGTGCATCAACTTCAAGTTAATTTCAAAAATTGCACTGGCGCTTGTCCAGTTGTCTTTTGCTTCCGCGCTGGCTCACTTGATGTTGGTGATGCTCCTGCATCAGCAATCATAGACCAAACTACATCAGTCATGACATTTCAGGTGGATGGATTTCTTACAACAGTTTCATTTGGTAATCAAGTATAAGAAAGGTATTCATAACAAGGTTGCAGATACGTTGTCAAGACCAATGATCAATGCATCTATAGTACTGAGGTATAATCCCTTAGCTCATGAAATTTATGTTGAACAATATACAAGGGATGATTATTTTAAAGATGTATATATGGATTTAATTCATGGCAATCAACAATTAGATTATCACGTGCATGACAATTTGTTCTATCATTGAAAATATAGATGGGTGATATTTCCTCTGTCACACTTGTTAAAATGGTTTTGAAGAGATGTCCTTTCGGTATAATTTTAACCCTTTTTCGAACCAACTGGACTAATTATGAAAAAGGAACACTCTGGAGTCTTCTTTTAGTTTTTTTAAGACTCTCTAAATGTGAAAAATCACCGATCTTACCTTCTCTGGGATCGTAAAACTTCACATGGAAGGAGTTTTGTTGTTTCATACTTAATCGCATCACATGTCTCATCCTTGCGTCTTTGGCCTAATTCCAAATTCATGTTTCTATCACTGAACCTTTAAAGCATTCCTTAAATGTAAGCCTTGTAGCACTTTTTCCCTTGCGATCTGACACCTTGACCCATGGAGGATTTTTCCCGAGTGTCCTTATCCTGCACATGTCTCTTTATACTAAGCATCAATATGTTCCATGCACTTGGAACTAGTTTTATTTTCCGTGACAATTGTTCCTCCTTTGTAAAGTAGCATTCTTTTATTCTTTTCAAGCTTGTTAAAAATTTGAAAAAGACAAAAAAAAAAACAAATATTCCAAAAAGAGGGGACATGATATACATTCTCTTTTATCGACAACAAGATAGTCACCCTTGGACAAAGCACATCCTTCAGTTTGTTCTACAATCATTGGGATATAGTATGACCTTAGGAAGTTGTTATCATTACATAGAGTTGTGTCCTCATTCATTTGGTTACTCTTCCAAACATATGGATATTTTTTTATGCCTCCTGTGTCACAAACTTGTGTCAATAATATGCTTCTCGAGTCTCATAATTTTGTCATGATTTTGTCCAAGGGAAGTTTTATCCTACCCGAATCAGCCATTTTGCAATTGATATCTTTACTTTCATGAGTCAACCATCCTAAGAGTCCAATCAAGTTCATATTCATAATTGATGAAGTTTTGTGATTGATGATCGAGGTCCTCTACTATTTCCCCAACGACATATTGAAGACCTTAGAGTAGTGAGTATTACACTCCTATTTTACTCCTACATGGATTTTGAATATCTTGAAGTTGTTGCTTGAGATATGAAGTTATCATCTCCAGCCATGAGCATTGATGCTTCCTGAGGATGCATGTCACATATATCTTCAGATGATTTTGAGATGTAGATCTACTGTGTATTGTTCGCAACTACACTTTATAGACATTCATATTTTTCTTGTAGTCATGATTATTTTATATGACATGGGTCTGCAGTGTACTTGATTGGAAACTATGCTTAGTTTATCCTGAGCATGGGTATGCCTCCTCGGAGAGATTATCATTATTTTTCAAATGGCACGCTCATGAACACTCGTCTCAAGCTCACTCAACTTTGTGCCTTACCACTATGTAAAGATATTGTAATGTATTTCGGCCATTAGTTTCTCTTCTGACCTCACACATTAGGGGGCTCCTTTTATAGTCCAAAAATTCTACATCTCTGCATCCAAGACATTGGCCCATCCATTTGCATATTTTCCAAACATACTGTTGAGGTTTCCTTCTAAAAAACCATTTTTTGGATAGTGTACATGCCTTGCTGCACTAATAGCCTACATACACAACAAGATGCATGCTAGTTAGCCCATGTAAATATGTTTTTTGCATGCTAGTTAGCCCGCGTTTACCTCCAAAGTTGCAAAAAATATAAAATTACACGTATTTCAGCGGAGTTTACGGGATATGGAGGGTTTCCTAACCATTTTACCCCTTGTATCCCTTCACCAAACCGAATAACCATCTTTTCTCATATAAAAAGATATATTGGGAGTCATTTAGATATATGAACAAGAGAATAAGAAAACTCTGTCAAAATCCTTTCCCTCTCATTGCCCAAGATTTGCATCTTTCTCTGAGTTTTAGCCTCAGCTTTCCCCTCCAACCATTCTCCCTATGAAACCCTTCCTTCTTCCCTTGATGGTATGTTGGTTGTGAGAATTCTATGTGGGATTTATGCACTTGGATCCATGACAAAGGATCATGGACTTTCTTCGTAGAGCGGTGTTCGCAAGCAAAGGTTGTAACCTTTCATCATGAGTTTGAATAAAAGAGATTATCTTTGTCCCAAAACCCTATGCGTACAAGTTCTTGTTAATTTGATCATTTATATCTATATTTATACTTTTAAGTGATTATTAGAGATTGTTGGATTGTATTATTAACCCCTTGTAGGTCATCTTTGTGATGAGATCTATGATCTAGGAGGCAACAACAAGTGGAAGAGGTCTACATCAACCGTAAGGATTCAAGGTGCACTCATTAACCTTATATTCTCTCTTTCTCTTATCACTTAGTCTAGATTGTTTTGGGGTAGATTAGAGATAAGTCAATCTTTTAAGGGAGTTATCGCTCTGCCTATTCCTTAGACCAAGTTTAGTGGGAATTTCCCCATAACAATCATCTTGGAAATATTTTTATACCCAAAGATGAAAGAGTACAAGTAATTAGAGAAGATCATACATCTCTTATTTTTGGTCATTTTTGGGTTGGTAGGAGAGTAACACAGTTTCAAAGATATTTTTATTGGCCTCAAATGAATGAGACAATTTCTAAGTATGTAAAAGGGTGTGTTATGTGTGCCACAAGAAAACCTAGCAACAAAAAGTTGGGAATATATACGCCACTTCCAATACCTTCTCAACCATGGGAAAGTGTTTCCATGGATTTTGTATGGGGTTTGTCGATGTCCAAGACATGTCATGATTACTTATATGTCATTGTGGATAGATTCAATAAGATGTGTATTTTAATGCCATGCAAAAAACACGTAACAACTGAACAAACAACAAAGATGTTCTTTGGTAATGTATGGGTTCATTTTGGGCTGCCTACATCTATTATATCAGACCAAGAATCACCTTTTTGGGAAGTTTTGGTCTCACTTATGGGAGCTAATTGACACTAAGTTAAAGAAGAGAAAAAAATTTCATCCATGGACAGATGGAGAGACAGAGGTGGTAAACATAACGGTGGTACATATACTTAGAGGATACTACAACAAGAATCCTAATTTGTGGGATGAAATTTTTTCCTATGTACAACATGCTTATAATCATGCAATGCATTCTTCTACTCAGAGAAATCCTTTTGAATTATTTTTGGGGTACTTTCCTAACTCACCTATGGAGTTTTCTTTTGGAGAAGCAAGTAAAGAGAATTGACATGATGATACAGATAAAACTGAAAGGTTTGTTTGGAAGATCCAGTAGGTACATCAAGTAGTATAGGAATAGTTGGAGAAGAGACAAGACAAATACAAGGCTAGGAATGGTAAACAGCAGGCTGATCATCAGTTTCAAGTTGGTGATCAAGTATGGTTACATATCAATAAGGACATAATGAAAGGTGAATGATAAAATCTCATTCCAATCCGATATGGTCTATTCAAGATCTTAGAGAATATTGGTACTAATTCCTTTCATTTAGATCTGCCATCCTACATGCAAATGTATTCAGTGGAAAATGTTGAGAATTTTAAACTTTATGAGTATCCTATGGTTATGGA
>JZKD02S1672931.1:1327391-1353279 GCA_000966675.3 Picea glauca | reverse complement strand
ACAATAATATCCAAGCTAGGGTTCTCATACCCTCGACTCCTATTTATACTAAAAAGAAGCATCTAGAGGAAGATCCTTCTAGAAGTGGAAGCTTATATTAGGTCTTCTTACATCCTCCTAATTCTCTTTTATTGAAAGGTCTTATTAATATTGACCTTTATTAATATTGAAAGGTGCGGGTTAGGACCTTAACATCACATGACTCAAAGATGCCTCATGGGCCAAAGATGACACTGAAATCAAATTAGGAATATTACATTGAATCCTTTGAAGTCATACTCCAAAAACAATCAATGTTGGGCCAACTCGACTCACACTCAATCTAGTCGCCTAATCAACTGCTGCCACACATCTTCACACTGATGCTCCCAGTCATCTCTAACCCTTTTGAATTACTAAATGGGAATCGTAATGATAAATGACTGAGGATTCATCCATCCCGCTTCTCGATCTACGGTTCACACTAGCTCAACTTTGGGGTCTTTCCTTCGGGGTTATTCTCACAACACATGATATTTTCTTCCTAAGGCCTCACTCTGAAATGTTTTTTTTTGGAGTCTCTCGTTCAGAGTATTTCCCACGAAGTTCGAGGGATCTCTCTGACGTGGTTACTATGAAAAAAACACCAATCAATGGTCGCGATCTCTTCATATGATTCTACATCCATTACAAACTGTCAAACTTAAAGTTAAATCCTCGCATGATTTGCAAGATCTCCACACAAGGAACATATAGAGTATTCGAGCATGTAGAAGTTTGTATTTATTTGTTTTTACGATTTAACAAGGTAATAGTAAACATAGAAACATAGTTCATCTTACAACATTCAAAATCATAGGTTAAGTACACAAACATTCTTTTAGAATTATACATTCATATGTGCTATCATACAATTGTTCCATTCATGAACATTCACAATAATCATTCACAGTCAGTTTCAATAAAGATGAACACTTATCTAATAAGGAAATAATCCAATCCAACTAACTGAGAGAGGACACATTTCCTCCCAACCTTAGTCCTTTTTGTAGAGTCACTTCCTACAACACACCAACCCCGTTCCAAGCCATTATACCACCAAGGAAATTGACTTGGCAAGGTTTCGAGTCTGCGATTGTTATAGCAAGATTTGCGTCACCACTGCTATCTTGCACAGAGGGCATTTTTCCATTTCCCTATGCAGACTTATCAACCCCCTTTTTGATAAATCCAGAACCAAAATTATATATTTTTCCACATATATGCTTCCTAACTTCTTTGCAAGATTCGTATACACTTGTTGCTCCACTACAACTCGCGTATATCTAGATTTGTGCCAGAAAATACAAAATGAGGTCGGGTTTCTATGTCACGACAAATAATCTATGATCTTTGGCCTTCCATATACCAAAAACGTTCTGAATCGTCCATTCAGTTGCATTCTGGAGGCTATAAGAGCACAATTTTGAGCTATTGAAAAAGAGAGAGAAAGCATTCAACTTTGAGAGCAAAGTTACTCTAAAGAAATTACTTCATATTGAGTCTGCATCCCTTTGTCCCTCAAGTCTGAACATAGTTTTCAGCCCCCAAGATATTCCCTTATTGTCAAGAGGTTCTCATTATCTCTTTTCTATGAGCTTGCCTTTGGTGGAGGATTGAAGTGGTGGAGACCCAGTTGGAAGAAACTTGGTTTCTTGGTTTCGAACCGTGCCGACACGGAAGTCTGTAATGTTGATACTTCTGTTGATCAATTATTAATAGAATACTTCTTTCCTGTCCTATCGATATCTTGAAAATATATGATTATTATCCATGGGTACGTTTGTAATGTTTATTAATGGATTGTGCTATCTGATGTGCTAACTCATTTTATATACTGTCACTATATACTTGCATCGCTTGTTTTTTGAGAACTTCTTGCAAGTGTAAATCTTTGGGTCAAAGTGCTCAACAGTGGAATGACATCAAACGATTGGATCGAGGTAGGTGTCTTCCTCATATTGCACATTAGTTTATATAGAACATGTTGGAATTGAGTTGATTTCTGTAGTCATACCTGTCTGTTGTGGTTTACCCTTGGCCATAGAGAGTTTTTCCCTTGTAACAGAATTGGTGACTACATCGGGGAGAGATCTTCCTTCTAAGGGTTGAAGTATTTTTCCTTCTTACATTGCTCTTTTGCCTTTGTATTTCTTTTCGTATCACAGTTGGACAGAGTCTGTTCACTTTGGGTCTGAGTTTTCAGCCTTTTAACCTTGCCTAGCCTTGTTTTAAAATATATACGCCCTTTTTTCCCTGATAGCCACATGTATATTCTTGTTGTCCCACTACAAGAGGTGTATATACACCCTTTTCTCTTGAACATGAACGTATACCACTTCCCCCTTGCTTGTTTGCTTGATTTAGTGATTGTTGGGTAGGTTTTGAGCATCACTGAGCCTTCTTAGGTATCTGTGGTACCTGTTGAGATTATCTGGGATGATAGGAAATCTTTTGGGAGTTGAATTTTTGGGCGACATCTTTCTCTTTGTTTTCCATTTTTGATTTGTCCATGGTAGTTGTGTTGTCTGCTTAGTTGCTTGGTATTCTTCTTGAGTGATTTCTTTTATACACAGTAGAAGTTATATATCAAGTCGCTTATCAATCCATGCATTTTCTTTTTAAATACATTGAAAATGTAAAAAAGTAGGCATTTTGTATTGGTTGGTATTTTTGTCTTTGAAACTTTATCATTAGTTTAGCACATTTAGCGAAAGATTGCATTTTACTTCTGAGTTGCAGAGTTAAAATTGAAGATTGCACTGTTTTTATTTAGCATATCATTCACTGAAAAGTTAAGGTTAGGATTTGCATTATATCTATTTTTATTTTCATGTAGAGTCATAACACCATGGGTTTCATTTCCATACCTCTTTGAGTGATCACAACCAATAAAATTTACAATTTAAACTAAAATTGATTAGTCACGATTTTATTTTTTAGGGTGCACAAACTAGCCTAGGATTTAGTGCCTTGGAATAGGATTTTGTGAGTAAACTTCTCCAAGGAAATTAAATCAACTTATGTGTCTGAGACATGGAGTTGAGAAATACATTATATAATTGGTAATATCAGGAGGTTCTGCTCACACCAAAGTTAATCATGAGGTCGCACGAAGTTAGTTGAAGGGATAACCCCTGGATACTCACATAACATCATAAATATTTCTGTGGATTTATTCGTATTTGGGGATCTTGCTAGTGCCCATACCTCTATGAGAGGCAGTGATTTCAAGGTTTCGAGCTTTGCTACCCTGCCCATACGGTGATCCAGAATTACGACTGCTTGCATGTGCATCAGTTATACAATGGTTTATTAGTTTCTTGACTTAGGTTTCTCATAGGTTACTTGCAGGGGTTATTCTACTTGTATCTTGAGTCAAATAGGGGTTGGACAACACACAACCTTTATGGAGGATTAACTCTCCGGGGGGTTTGACCGACTGTTTGTTAAGCCTACAAGGGCCCTTATAACTGATTCTGTTACCTCCAAACTTTAGCAGGGAGTCTCAAGTCCATCTTGGGCGAGGCATACCTTCTTTAGCGAGGGAGGCCACTCAGCCATTTTAGCCCGTTTGCATGCATATTGGGCGTTTGAATTTTTGGTATGCTCTTTGATTACTAGTTAGAAACTTAGCCTTAAGATATCCTTTTATTTGTTGAGATTCATAAGTCATCGTGGAGTTGGACCAACTTCCTCACAGGTCCTGTCGGTTGTTACAATTACCATCGGTTTTTGAGCTATTGCCTTCTAAAAGGAGTAGAGTTATTAGGAGTGGTACACACACATCCAATTTTTAGACTTGTGATCCCACAAGGATGAGTACTAAGTATAGTCTTCAGAACACTAGGATTTCATCAACTCCCAATCCCATTATAGTTAATTGCGCTCTTTCGATACCTACTGTTTCTACAGTTGCAGTGTCAAAGGCCTACACCGGTACTATGGCTTGACCCGTAGTCAATGCTTCATCTCTTGCTCTAACCCTTTTGGGGGTTTTGGCCACTCGCTGATTTACAATGTTCAGACCATCCCCATGGCTAATAGTTTGTTTTATTATTGTATGCCAAGTTTCACTTTACAGTCTTTGACTGCTATCCCAACTGGTGGCCATAACACTAGCCTTGTACTTGGGGGCACCACGCCTCCTTACACTCCCCTTCCATTTGGTGGCTCTCATGTTCCCCAAGCGAATCATAATTCAGGAAGTGTCCCCTTCCCTAACCCCGGGTATAATCCTTCTACGACTGGATGGAACAACCAAGCTGGCGAACAAGTTCTACCCTATATCCCTATCCCCTCAGTGCCAAATTTGACCAATAATTTTGGCACAACGAATCCACTTCAATTCTTCAGATTCCCACCTAGAGGAGGTCATTCTTATGTCTTGGGCACCCCCCAACCTGGATATAATATAGTTAGGGGCAGTTTTAACAAACCTTAGTTTGGAGCTAATCCAACTGGGGGAAATTTTCATAACCCTTATCAGAACATTCCTGCTAGAATGATGCCCAATCCATCTTTCACGAATCCACCCAGAGGAGGTTCTTTTAATTCTGGAAAAGGTTCTGGTCCTTACCAAAACCCTGGATGGAACGTAGCTCCTAATACTCAGTCTTTGCAGGAGGATGGGGTCAGGTGTTGCAACCCCATATTCCATTTCTGGCCATGCTTAATCTGCCATATTTGTATAAACTAATGAACGACTCGGTGATTCATGATCCCACATGGCCCCCTGTCCCCACCAAGCTTTCGTCATACATTCCAAAGTTTGAAGGTAAGAATGGCGAGGACCCTGGTGATCACGTCACTACTTTTCACCTCTGGTGCTCATCGAATTCTTTGAATCATGATTCTATTAGATTACGATTGTTTTAGTGCACTCTTATCGAGATTGTGTCACAATGGCATATTGAACTACATAGGGGAACATATGGGTATTTTCAACAGTTAGTGCTAGCCTTTCTTAACCATTTTCAACTACTCGTTCGTTAAGATGTTGGCCTTGAACTTTTGTAAACTTTACGCCAGGGTTCCGGCACTCATATTTCAGACCGTATTTAGGAATGGCATATGCGAAGACGGTTAGTTAAAACTCCCATACCCCAAGCCTTTCTTTCAGAATGGTTTTTAAAATCTTTGCATGCTCCTATTTCAAAGGATGTTGCTACTTTCGGGATCTTCAGCGAGGAAGAGGCCATTTTTAGAGCCTAGCAATTCGATTTGATCTATGCTTAGTCTAGGATGTTATACCACCTTCTTCCCAATGCATCACGGTCGACTCATGATCCTAGACAGGGTTCTGGGCCCCATGCCGATGGCATTGTGGGGTCCACCAATGTAAATTCTGCAGACTCGGCAACAAAGTCTGTCGGAGGACCAGCTTCATCTGGATCCCCCAAACCCACCCAATCGGTGGATGTACATTCCGTGTAGTCATAAAAAAATCCAAATGGTGACCAAAAACCAGATGGGCATGTACATGTGGGAAGAACAAACCCAAGGACAAGAATAATAATGGAAAACAAAACGATAATGCTGGAGAGGGAACGAAAGAAAAGCATAATGTTAAGTTTCCTTGTAAACTTTGTACAAATGATCACCTTACACACTTATTCCTCAAACTTGTGGAGGCTGTGAGGATTTTAAATCTTCCACCCGCTGTGCTAAAAAATCCTTTTCCTCACAACCAACACTTAGCCTCGAGTTCTTCGAACGTCGGAAATGCATCTGGTGGGGGTCAAAACCCACCATCACAAGATGGTGACCATTTTTGTATCAATATGGTCGATGCAAAAATCAATATAGCCACTCACTCTCGATAGTACGGCTCTTCAAAAGATAGTACAAGCATAGAAGCTCCTCCTCCACCCCCGGAGATGAATTTACAGATCAAGAAACCAGAGCCATTGCCTCATATTTCGAAAGGAGTATTCAAGCACTCTACCCATAACCCTAATGCTAAAGCCACCCAAAACTACTCTATTGTTGAGGATCTGGGCCAAACACCTTGCACAATGTCTTCTTTGGGGGTACTCTAGATGTGTCCATCACAGAGGAATGCCTTACTCTCTGCCTTAGGAGCTTTATAACGTAGTGGCTCAAAGATCATCAAGTTCGATGTCATAGATGTGAAGCCTCGCCTACCCTACCATGTGGCTTTCCAAATCCATGTGGAGTATTCTAAATATACCATCAAATGAGCGGTCGTTGATGAAAGTGTTGCCACTTGCATGATGTCCTTAGCCTTTTGGAAAGCTATCAGTTCTCCAACCCTTTCAAAGTCGTTGACCATGTTGACTGCATTTGATGGTCATTCCTTCCGCCCTCATGGTATTCTCCTCGCCTTTCCGGTCCAGTTAGGTGGGAAGATGATAGAAGTGGAAGTAGAGGTAGTTGATGCACCTCTTGATTATAACATGTTACTAGTTCGTAATTGGACTTACGTTATGGTCGTCATTGTATCATTTGTTTTCCTCATCAAGGGGATATTCTAATGATCGATCAGTTATCCTTTGTGTACTCTAGCCCAAACGCATCTATTGCATCGCCGATCCCTGTGGTCAACAATTCTCAGTCGACAACTGAGAATATCAGTGTCAGAATGTATTCTTCCCTCATGGGTACTTTTGACTTCTCGGCATCGATTCGCCACATTTAAACCATGTCTAGTACATCTGCTTCAGTAGAGAGGTCCATCCCTTTCTAAACTTCTTATTTCAGTGACCCTTTGACCTTACCTTCTCCAAATTCATCGATCGAAGGTCAGTCACATGCTAGAATGGCTATGCCACTATCGACAACATAGATTTCATATGAAGCTATCCTTGACTCTTCCGCCGATCCCGATCCTGTTCCCTCGCAGAAGGTCGAGGAGGATCTAGTTCTCAGGCCCATGTGGGCCACTTCGTTATCTTGTTCACATGATTTCTTTGATGAGACTTTTCCTTCGGACGAAGCCATCCTTGAAGCCATGAATGTTTTGAAAAGACCTTGGGACGATATGCATCATCGATCTTATTTTCTCCCAAATCTTGAAAAAATTGAGCAAGATGATTTTAGATCTACCTTGAGTGAGATAGTCGGTCACACCGTAGTTCCACTTGATACACATGGAATTTATGGAGAAGGGAATATGGCGAGTATTTCTCTCACCGTCTAGATCGATATCTCTCATACCCCTGGCAAGATTGAAAGTGTAAATATAGGTGCAGATTGTTCGCCATAAGAGATTCTGATCTACACCAACCTCTTCAAAGAATTTTGAGACATATTTTCTTGGTCATATGAAGAGATGTCAGGGATCGACCCCCATATTGTTGAACATGAGATTAGGCCTTACCCAGATGCTAAACTCGTTCAACAACATCTTAGAGCTGTTAATCCTAGGAAGGCCCCCGTTATTAAGGCAGAGGTAGAGAAGCTATTTAATGCCGACTTTATCTACCTGGTTCCCTTGAACAAATGGGTATCCAACCTGTTCTCGTGAATAAAAAGCAAGGAACCATCCGTGTGTGTATGGACTTTCGCGACCTGAACAAGGCCTATCCTAAAGATAACTTCCCCACACCTTTCATTTATCAGATTCTCGATGAGTGTGCAGGAAGCAAAATATTTTATTTTATGGAAGAAATTTCAGGCTATAACCAATCCATATCAAACCTAAAGACCAACATAAGACGACATTCATATGTCCTTGGGGCATGTTTGCACACTGGAAAATGCCTTTCGGCCTAAAAAATGTCGGAGCAACCTTCCAATGAGCCATGACTGATCCAGATGGGTATCGGTGGCCGCCCACCTTTCCATCTGGCTCAAAACAGTTTTCTGGCATTTCTGGTAATTTACTATTTTTAGCAGTTTTTTTGGGTCCTGAACTTCTGGGGCCATTTTGAGGCCCTAAACGATGTTTTTTTGGGTATGTTGCTCTTGCAAAATAACATCTACGATGCTATTTTGTCTCGAGGGTTGTAGGCCTCGGATAGATCTTTCCAATGAGCTATCGTGCGCCCTAAATGAAGATCGTATGCAATAGTTATGACTCCGAAAAGTTGATGGACTAACTTACCCAAACAGGGCCCACTTGACTTTTGGCGTCTCATCTTCTAGGGTTAGGTTTTTGGTTTCTACCTTCCTGCTTTTGATAAATAAGGCCCTTCGACCTCTATTTGTAATAAGCTTGGTCATGGATGAGCGTAGCTGCCACATATCTTATCAGGGATATGCTACCACTATTCTAGCTATGTATTGTTCCACAGTTTTATAGTTTCTCTATTTCATTAATTAATAGAAGTGTGTGTTTACTGTATCACTGTGTTCTCTACAATACTATTGTGCACACTCTGTTATTTGCTTCTTACATTCCGTTCCTGCATAAATCTGGATCAGTGGTATCAGAGCATACTGCTCTTTTGTCATTTTTTCGTGCATGTCATCGACGAGGTCGGGATATAAGGAGTTGGGTCTTGAATTAGTTCAGCTCGAGAGAGAAACCCTTCTCCGGTGCAAACAACCACCCATGGCAGAGGAAAAACGAGATGACGGAGTAGGAGATCCTATCAAGATGTTGCTTGAGGAGGCTCTCGCGTGACAACGGAACGAGATGATGGACAATTTTGCGCAAATTCTTCGACGATTGCCGACCACCACAGAAGGAACCTCAACCAACAATCAGTTTGGAGGACCGACCCATTTCAAGGTACAAGTTAATTTTGATATTCCCTTATTTGAAGGACAAATAGATGCAGATGCTCTAGAAAAATGGTTAAATCAGCTCGAGGGTTACTTCTCAGTCCATAACTTTTCCAATAGAGAAAAGATTACATTTGCACTTCTTAAGGTGGTCCCCCATGTCAAGGATTGGTGGGCAACCCTCTGCAAATAGAAAGAGGAAAAATAGGGTAATGAACCCGTGTTGTTTGGGACAGAACCCACATGGGCATCCTTCGTTGATGCCCTCAAGGAGCAATACTTCCCTGTGGGGAACTATGATGACCAGTACACAAAATGGGAAACTCTGCGACAAGAAAGGGACCAAGCAGTGACAGAGTACAAAAACAACTTCCATACCCTGTGCACGAAGCTCGACATCAAAGACTTCGAGCGGCACCTGGTTCTAAAATATTGCAGCGGCCTGCATCGGTACATCCGTATCAAGATGGAATTCCTAGACATCTTGTCATTGGGTGCTGCCTACCGGTATGCTGTGAAAATTGAGAAAAACTTTAAGCAAAAGAACAAGCGGGAGTTCGGTTCGACAAACCAGAAGCAAGGGAAGGGAAACCCTAGTTCGCAGAACAAAGTACATAGCAAAGATATCCAACCCTCGGACAACCAGCCTAAGCCACAGGCGAAGAAGGGTAACTGGAAGACAAAGAAAGACACTGGAAAATGGTGTGAGCTCCATAAGATTCCCACGCACAACACTGATGAGTGTCATGTGAAACAATCACTGCTTACCGAGATGAAAGTGCCCAAGTTAGATCCAGGATCTGAATCAGAATCAGAGACAGATCATGGAAGGAAGATCATTGAAGCAGAACCCAACGTCACCATTTCCACCACAAAGATCCAACTCGACGATCTAGAGGAGACAGAAGAAGGGGAGCACCTCTTCCACTCGCAGATGTGGGTACAAGGGAAGCCATTACATTTCATTGTTGACAGTGGAAGCCAGAAGAACCTGGTTTCAGTAGAGGTCGTCAAGTGGCTGAACCTGCCAACATTGCCGCATCCGCAACCATACAACATTGGGTGGCTCACTCTAGGGTGAGACATCCGCGTTAGCCAGCAGTGTTTCCTATCGTACGACATCAAACCCTTCAAAGATGAGGTAATGTGTGATGTTGCTCCACTTGAAGTTTCTGATGTTCTTTTAGGTCAACCATATATGTGGAAACGCCATGTTGTGTATGAATCCAGGCCTCATAGTGTCATTCTTACTTTGAGAAAACAACGCTACCTGATACCAGAGGTAGTTCCCACTACCGCAGTCTCTCTCATCACAGCTAAGTAATGCAAGAAGGTGATTTCCCAGACCAAAAAATTCATCCTCCTGATGATTTGTCCAGAAAGGAAACGAAAGACCGCGGCAACATCTACCGCCTCTACACAGGGTCACTCTGCACAACACAAACAAGTAGAAAAGATCATGGAATCATACCAGGACATCTTCACTTCCCCTGCCAGAGTGCCGCTCCATTGTCAGGTCAAGCATTCCATTGACTTGATACCCGGGGCACCTGTGCCAAACGAGCCAGTTTACAGACATTCCCTCATGGAAAACGAAGATATCAAGCGCCAGATCGAGGAATTACTCCAAAAGGGGCATATTCAACCAAGCTCCTCACCTTGTGAGAGCCAGATTATGCTAGTATAGAAAAAGGATGGGACATGGCGACTCTGTATTGATTACAGAGCTTTAAACAAAATCACAGTCCGGAATCGGTATCCTATCCCCCGGATCGATGATCTCCTTGATCAACTAAAGGGTGCCAAGTATTTCAGCAAGATTGATCTAAAGTTTGGTTATCACCAGGTCCTAATTGAGGTGACTGATGTCTGGAAGACTGCCTTCAAGTCTTGAGAAGGCCTTTTCGAGTGGTTGGTCATGCCTTTCAGCTTAACTAAAGCTCTGGCAACCTTCATGAGGATGATGGATGATATACTGCGACCATTCACCAATTCTTTTATGGTCGTCTATCTCGATGATATCCTCATCTTCAACAAAATGTGGGAAGACCACTTACAGCATATTGAGGAAGTCCTTCGCACCCTGCGACAGCACAAGTTATATGCCAATCTCGAAAAATGCTCATTCGGGATGAAGGAAATTCAATATTTGGGATACATTGTGAATGAACAAGGTGTGCATGTGGATCCGGCCAAGATCCAAGTCATTTGCGACTGGCCGACCCCAAGGACCATTACAAAGCTCCACAGCTTCCTAGGGTTGGCCAAATTTTATCACAGGTTCGTGTTGGGGTTCTCTAACATTGCTTGGGCCCTTAGCAACGTGACCAACGGTGGGGATAAAGCCAAATTATTTTGTACCCCTACTCAACAACGAGCATTTGAGGAACTTAATTAATGCTTATGTTCAGCACCCGTCCTTACTCTCCCGGATCTGCAACAAACTTTTGAAATTGAGACAGATGCTTCAGATTATGCTGTTGGCGCAGTCCTCACTCAGCATGTCCATCCAGTGGCATATCACAGTGAGACACTTTCAGATACAGTTCGAAAGTACCCCACCTATGACAAGGAAATGTAGTCCATTGTCCAAGCTTTCCGATAATGGAAGCATTACATCTTAGGCAAAGAGACGGTTATTCACTCTGACCACAAGCCCTTGCAGTTTGTGCAAACACAAGGGAAATTGCAAAATGACCGCCACCAAAAGTGGTCCACATACCTGCAGCAATTTCACCTAAACATAAAATATAAGAAGGGCAGTACAAACCATGTCGCTGATTGCCTCAGTCAACCGCCTATGGCCGCACTCACCACAGTGCTTAAATATTGTGGCCATGATACCTCTGGGTGGTCTCACTTATATGACAATGATCCTGACTTTTCGGCCACATATCGAGCAGTTTGTGCAGACACTCCAGTGACTGATTTTCATCTCCAGGATGGACTATTATGCCACCTAGGTCACCTCTGTGTTCCTTCAAGAGAGCGCGTGAAGCTGATCTGGGAAGCGCATTACAGTCGAGTCGCAGGGCACTTTGGCACTGAAAAGATGATAGCAGTGTTGCAAAAGTATTTTTATTGGCCAAAGCTCTGACAAGATGTTAGAAAGTATATCAGATCCTACACTGCCTGTGCCATCTCCAAACCATCCATTAAGAAGCAAGGGTTGTATACCCCTCTTCCTGTTCCCAATGGGCCTTGGGAATCTATCTCCATGGATTACATGTCAGGACTGCCTCCAACCAAGTATGGGAATGACTGTATGTTTGTGGTCATGGATCGCTTCTCTAAATTGGCCATTCTATCCACCTGCAAGAAAAGTATCTCTGCCGAAGCCACTGCTAAGCTCTTCTTTGAACACGTCTGGGTACATTTCGGGCTACCCCAGACTATCATTTCAGATCATGATAGCAGGTTCCTCAGCACATTTTGGTCCAGCCTTTGGTCACTTATGGATACCAAGCTCACACAGTCGACAACCTTCCATCCCCAAACTGATGGGAAGACAAAAGTAGTGAATCGCATGATTGTGCATATCCTGCGGATGTATAATTCTAAACACCCCCGTACATGGGACGAGAACCTACCGTATGTTCAACATAGCTACAACAGATCCCTTCACAACTCTACCAGTCATAGCCCTTTTCAAGCATGCATGGGGTTTCAACCATTGGCCCCCATCAATGTAGCCCTGCCCATTGCCTCCACATATGAAACATCTTGTCGGAATCAGACTGAGGTTGAGAAAGCCACCAAATTTGTGGAATGGATCCAACACATTCGCCAATAAGTCCATGACATTTTGGAAAAATTCAATGCCAAGTACAAGCAGCGTCATGACCAGCATCGGGTGCCACACACATACTAGGTGGGTGATAAGGTTTGGTTGCATTTGAAGAAAGAAAGACTCACGGGACCTCATCGCAAGCTACGCCCACTTTGTTATGGGCCATATACTATCACCAAGGCTATCGGGGATAATGCTTTTGAATTAATCATCCCTCCATTTCTTGTCTTGCACCTTGTATTCAATGTTGAGCTCCTTCACCCCTATTTTCCACCATTGTTGGACACCTCAGAAGTGGCTGAGCAGTTGGCACCAACAAAACTCAACCCTAACTATTTGGAGAAGGCAATAGTTGATTGGATCATGGATTCACAGGTCAAGGGAACTCTCCAGCAACGTGTCCAGCTCTATCGAGTCGTGAAGGCTGGGCAGTTCCTGCATCAGGGCAAGTGGCTCACCTGGAGCCAAATTCAACTGAAATTCCCCCATCTTATCTCGTCACTTGACACAATGGGGAAAATTGCTTCTTAAGGGGGGAGGAATGATTCAGATGGGTATCAGTGGCCGCCCACCTTTCCATTTGGCTCAAAACAGTTTTCTGGCATTTCTGGTAATTTACTATTTTTAGGAGTTTTTTCGGGTTCTGAACTTTCGGGGCCATTTTGAGGCCCTAAATGATGTTTTTTTGGGTATGTTTCTCTCGCAAAATAGCATCTAAGATGCTATTTTGTCTTGAGAGTTGTATTCCTCGGATATATCTTTCCAACGAGCTATCGTGCGCCCTAAACGGAGATCGTATGCAATAGTTATGACTCCGGGAAGTTGATGGACTAACTTACCCAAACAGGGCCCACTTGACTTTTGGCGTTTCATCTTCTAGGGTTAGGTTTTTGGTTTCTACCTTCCTGCTTTTGATAAATAAGGCCCTTCGGCCTCTTCTTGTAATAAGCTTGGTCACGGATGAGCGTAGCCACCACATCTCTTATCAGGGATATGCTACCACCATTCTAGTTATGTATTGTTCAACAGTTTTACAGTTTCTCTATTTCATTAATTAATAGAAGTGTGTGTTTACTGTATCACTGTGTTCTCTGCAATACTATTGTGCACACTCTGTTATTTGCTTCTTACATTCCATTACTGCATAAATCCAGATCAATGACTTTCACTTTTCATGATCTCAAACACATAGTCGAAGCTTACCTCAATGATCTTCCTGCTCACTCTCGCAAGAGAATGGATCATGCTACGCACCTTTGATCAGTTTTTGAAAGATGTCGCTACTATAGAATCCGACTCAACCCTCATAAATGCATCTTTTGCATTAGATCTGGCCGTCTCTTAGGGTTCTTAGTCTCGGATACAGGGATCATGTTAGATCCACTTAAGGTTGAGGCAATTCTTCAGTTGCCTCCCCCGTGCACGATTAGACAACTTCAAGGTTTACAGGGGAAAGCTAACTTTTTGCGTTGGTTTATTGTGAATTATGCCAATATCACTAAGGTTTTCATGTGCATATTGAAGAAATACAACTCGTTTATCTGGGATGAGAGAGCCTAGTAGTCTTTTGATGCTTTAAAGAAATCCTTGGTATTGGCCCCTCTACTAAAATCTCCTGATTACATTAGAGATTAATTGTTGTATATCATCACGTCTGAAGAGACCATTGCTATGGTTCTAGTTCAGGAGGATGATGAGCTCCATGAGCACGTCATCTACTATCTCAGTCAAAATTTAGTCGGTCCTGAACAAAATTACTCACATGTTGAAAAACTAGCTTTGGATACCGTCCATGCAGTCCAATGTTTACGACACTATATATTGCTTTGCAAAACTATTGTGGTTGCCAATGTTAATCCATTTCAATACATCCTCACTAGAAATATCATAGGCATAAAATATAATAAATGGATTGTCATCCTACAAGAATTTGATCTCAACTTTGCTTCGGCTAAGTCCAAGAAATCACTAATTTTTGCAGAGTTAATATCTTATTTCCCACGATTAGATGAAGATGTTATTCATGTCGATTCATTCGCGGATGAACACATTTTCCTTGTCTCATCGTCTGACCCCTGGTATGGAGATATTGTTTTATATCTTCAAACCTTGAAGTTCGCTCAACATGTCTCGTAAGATGATCGACGACGTGTTAGATACCAAGCCAAAAAGTATACAATTGTCGGCGACACTTTGTATCATCGAGGAATAGATAACATCTTACGTCATTGCTTAACTCACGAAGAAGTCGAGTTAGTCCTTAATGATTGCCACAAAGGGGCTTGTGGCGGTCATTTATCCGGGCTTGCGACAACCCAAAAAATATTGCGAGCCAGTTACTTATGGCCCACCATCTTTAAAGATTTAATTGAAGCAATTAAGAAGTGTCGCCCCTGCCAGGTGTTCACTCGAAAAATGCACTCGCACCTAGCCCCTCTCCACCCAGTCATTACCATCAGTCCCTTCACTAAGTGGGGAGTAGATTTCGTTGATTGCAACCCAACTTTGGCTGGGGGGCATCAACACATTATCGTGGTTGTCGACTACTTCACCAAGTGGGTCAAAGCCATGCCTACTGTGAAATCTAATGGGAAGACTGCAGCTTTTTCCGTATTCAACCAAATTGTCGCCCGGTTTGGTATCCCGAGTGATATTGTCACTGATCATGGCAGTCATTTTCAAAATGAAATGATGATAGAACTACCATCTAAGATGGGGTTTAAACATTACCACTCATCTCCTTATCACCCCCAGGAAAATGGGCAAGTAGAGGCCTTCAATAAATCTATCAAGACCATTTTGCAAAAAACTGTTAGTCAGAGCAATTCCAATTGGCACATCATGTTATATTCCGCACTTTGGGCACGCCAAACCTCGATTAAGACTGCCACCA
This sequence comes from Picea glauca, assembly GCA_000966675.3. Classification (NCBI taxonomy): domain Eukaryota; kingdom Viridiplantae; phylum Streptophyta; class Pinopsida; order Pinales; family Pinaceae; genus Picea; species Picea glauca. The sequence continues at coordinate 1,337,887 of JZKD02S1672931.1, read as the reverse complement.
TTTTTTCTCTTTTTCAGTTAGTACACGATGTGCAGTCGATACTTCCCATTGAATGTGAAATCCCTTCTCTCAAATTGACAGTTGATCTCCTACCTGACACTTCGGATTTAGAGCGACACCTTGTACACCTAGAGAGTCTTGATGAGCAGCGTCAGGACACCTTTACGACTATCGAGGCGAACAAGAAACGTGTCAAGGTTCAATACGATAAGTCTATCTGTCCCCGGTTGTATACTGAGGGTGACTTGGTCCTCTTGTATGACCAAGCCAAAGAACCACTAGGGGTAGGCAAGTTTAAACCCATGTGGCACGGTCCTTATATAGTGCAATGTGTTTTAGAAAAAGGAACCTACGAGTTGGAAGATTATGAAGGGAATAAATTGGTTGAGCCCAAAAATGGGCTCTACTTAAAAAAGTATTACTCTTGAGCCCTAGGCTTGGGCGAAACCCTTTGTATACTAATGTAAATTTAGTGTATATACACCTTTTCCCCCTTTTTGTCTTTGGCTTGCTTATCGAGTTTTTCCTTTTTGTTGGCAGATGTCAACAAAATCTTTGGTCTATGTAGGATTCGTAGATGGAGTTAGTCGTCATACACAGAACTTAGCTTCCGCAGCTTGGGTGATTTACTCATTCGAGGGTCTGCTGGTGTCTTCAGGTGGCATATGCATAGGGCCATCCACGAATAATGTGGTCGAATATAGCGTCGTTATAGAATTATTGTGCGATGCTATCTCACATGGTATTCCCTCTATAGAGGTGCGTCTGGATTCTCAGTTAGTCATACGCCATTTAAATGGGCGTTACTGTGTGCATGATCCGATGTTACTCTATCGATTCCTATAGGTACATCTTTTAGAACGACAATTTGATTTTATTACATATTTTCACATTCCTAGAAGTTTTAATCATATATCTGATGCCTACGCTAATTATGTTTTGGATTGGCATTTGTCACATTAATAAAGAAAAGAAGACCATTAAATCAATGTGCACATTGCAAGATATAAGTATAGTCGAAGATCCCTCCTTTTATATTTCCAAAAAATATGGTGTTTTATATTACAAAATTGGGGCTAAAACCCTCAAAAATACAAATACAACCAATATACATGTCCTATGACATCTACACCTATGGCGCTGGATGAGTCTCATGATAGAAAACCATGGTGTTGGCGAGACACCGAAAGAGTCGGACCCATGCTCTAGGTACAACAACAACCTGCCTCTGCATGGATTTAGGTAGATCCTCCACCTGAACCATAGGAATCCTCTGCGTCAAATGAGACAGATTGCCCTGCACGTTCTGAAGGACTCTCTCCGCCTCTCCTCTCACTGCCTCATCTACCCAGTGCCTCCGTCTCTGTTGTAGGAATCCCTTTGGTCGTTGCATACCCACGTTTGCAACCACACAAGTATCAAGTTAATATTTAAAAACACCATCCAAAAAATATTTTTGTTCTTTTAAAATACAAAAAACGAAATATATAAAAAACATTGTTTACCTATGGTGCCGTAGGCGGCTCCTGGTGGAAGCGGCATATTAGGATCACCTATGAAATCAATTCCCACATAGGGATAATCATCCAGAGCTATGATTTGTCTCCCCCACTAGAAGAAAAAATCATCATTGTAGGGTGTCACCACCCTACCTCCCCCCTATCGTCTCATGACCTTGACCCATCGTGCGATAGTTGGATCGCATGGCCCTCTAGGAATTATCTCCACTCTAGGTACCAGGCTTGGGATCCGCTTGAAAAAGAAGCTACAAAGGATATAAGCAAACTCGAAGTTTCTCTCTGCCCCCTTCTTGCACTCTGTCAGCTGACATTTCATGTTGGTCAACATTGAGGTACACCAATCGTACACAGTAGGTCTCACACACTCCAGTGCGTAAAACATAAGTGGTCTTGATTCTTGATGCAGTAAGGCTGACCCTATGATCCTAGTAAGCACGAGCACAATAATATTCAGGCTAAGGTTACCTATATCCCGGATAGGAATTTGAATTCCCTCCATGGGAGTCCTTCCAACACAGTGGGCCTCGATGTATACTTCGACCTTCATCCCCCTCCCGGCCCTGCATGACTTAAGGTCCATGAAATCTCTTCGGTGTGAAAGTCCTATCAAGAAGTAGATGTCCTCTACTTCGATACTTAATGGTTTCCCATTAAGGATAAATCTCTCACTATTTGGATCCCAATAGCCCACCAACATTTCCAATAACTTGACTTGGACACTCATTCCTTTCAGAGCCCAAAACTTGTATAGACCACACCTTTTTAATGCCGCTTGAGCCACTGGATCCCTTCCCACTACTGCATCTACATCCTCATGCTCTCTCTCCCTCCACTCCAACACCATCCTGCAAAAACCAAATCATTTTTTGAGTTAAAAACTTATTTTTTTCCATTTTGACCACGTATACGTGGTTTATCCAAGAACAGTCATGGGTAGGGCCTGATATACGCTCACTATAGTTCACACAGGGGTGTGTATTTGGTTGTATATGTGACATATTAGTAGAAACTTGTGTATACCGAAAAACACAATTTGCGCCCTTAAAAACTAAAGAAATGGAGCCCAATTCAAAATTGTAAACCATTGAATTTGAAGAGGATGGGATGAGGAGTTACTTAGACCAGATGGATTTCGATTTCGTTGCCTATTGCTCCCATGATCATCGTTTGAATTCTGGAGATATGTTAGTCCAAATTGCACTATATTGGGTGAAAATGAAAATGACATAGTAAATTGTGATTTTATTACTATTTATAAAACATTTTTACCCATTTGATATAGTTTTATGCCACTATTTTGTCTAATGGACTAATTCAAAAGTGGTTTTAAGCTGGTTTTTGTAGTTTCGACTCATTTTTCTTATAGATTTCAACGTCATGGTTGGTCGTTTATATCCTCAGGCAGGTATATTCATAACCTAGCATATAGGATAGTTATTCACTACATCGTGCAATTTTGCATTATCCTCCAATTACCACTTTTTATGCCTTGGGTACAAACCCATTTATTGCGATGTAGTAACCTCCATCTGCTATCATAGCATCGTTAATAAATGGTAGAGACTTACCAAATATGGGTACCCTAGTTAGAACCTCTTTGTCATTTAGTTCCCATACCAAGATTTTTCCTTAGGACCGGGAGTCCATTAGAATTCGATACATGACTTTACAATAAGCCTCATTTCTCATTCATGCGTATGTGGCCTTATTACCCACAGACTCCCAAAAACAAAAGTCTTAGTTAATCTCTTTTCTGACTCATTACTAAAAATTGAAAATATCGTCGAGTGATTTGTCCCTTTCACACGTTAAAATTAGATTTGAAAGATCATGAGTCTTAGTTAAGCTCTCTTCCGACTCGCTATCAAAAATGGAAAAGATCGTCGAATGAACTTGTCTTCTTCACACTCGTAAATTGGATTTGAAAAGACGTCTATTTGGCACAAGTTTATCCCTTGTTCACACCAAGTAGACTAAAATATATAGAAAATGACATTTTTTGGCGTTAAATTTTGATTGCATCTCATGCCCTTGCTTGCAGTATTGAGCCTTTAGTCGGTTCTCACTTTGCTTTATAAACCATGGCCCAAGCAGTTTGCATCCTCAACCAAGCAGAGCCTTGTCTATATCCTTTGCAATTTGACACACTATACCCTGGAGGGATCATCACCCCGAGTGTCCATCTCTCGCATGCATTTCCTTGCATTGAGCATAGGTACGTTCCACTGCTAGAACTAGTTTTGCTTACTTGCGACACTTGTTCCCTCCTCTGTATCATAGATTTCACTTGTTATGAATATATATATATATATATATATATATATATATATTATATTATATTTTAATTGGCAGCAGTCGTGTCGCCTTTGAACAGAGAACAAAGTTATTGAGTCCTTGCGTCATCATAATTTTGGGTTTAGCATGGCCTTAGGAAGCTAATCTCATTACGAAATTTTCTCTACTAACTGGTTAATCTTCCAACCACTATAGAGAACATTATGGATGTCTCCTGCATCTAATTTTCAAATAATTAAGTCTATGCTGCCAGAGTCCACCATATGTCGCATGCTCTTTTTCAAAGGAAGTCTATCAACTTGTGTCGGCCACTCCTTAGAAATCTTGACTTCGCATGTAGGCCATACCCTCAGTTTGTCTCAGAATCACATGATACTTTGGTCTTATGATGCACCATGGCCCTACTTTCATCATTGGTAGGTCACCTTGAACCCAATAATTGATATTTCATCATGGGTTGTTGACTGGGTGGTTTCCCTTGTGTTCGATGGAAAAACATCTATTCACACTTTGGGATTCATGTAGTGCCTTGGATTTCATTAGCCTTATTGGTGGTTTCCTCGCCTTTGTTAGCAGTTTTCATCACTAGCGTCTATTCAGAGGGTATTTTTCGTGTACCACTTGCATTTGGCACATGTGAAAGATGCAGAAGGTCGTTGGTTTGTGAACACGTTCTTCGTATAATCTCCACCAAATCATGAAGCTCCTACTTTGTTCCTCGTGCTGACTGCTAAGAGATGCCTTAATGCTCTCCTTTTAGTGGGTCTCTTTCCATCGACTTCAGCTCATGTATTCTGGATAGGAGACCTAGAGTTTTATGAGTACCTTGAGGTTTGCAGTCATTAGTGGCAGGCTCTCTCACCATTGATAGATGGGAATACATCAATGTCTCATGATCAATGGATCTCTCAAATGTTCGACACCAGCTCCTTTATTCACATTTGTAGAGATGTAATCGGTACCTTGATACCTACTTTCATCATTGGTAGGTTGTCTCGCATTTGAAAACAATATACCTCAATGACCGATAATCAAACGATGTCTCATCGTGTTCGACCTCAACTCATTTATTGACATGATGTAGACTTGCACCATTGGAGGATTGTATTGAAGACTTGAAGACATCACTTTGTAGACATAGCTTTCCTGAGCTGTTGCTTCCATTTCATTGGACCAATACATTTTTGACTTCAGCGATCATGTGAGATTAGATTGTACTCCATGGTATACAAATATCTTCAGATTGATTTTGGGACTGGTTTTACTAGGCCTTGTTTGTGACTATGAAAGCTATTGGCATGTAACCGCATTTATATTTTCCTACTCATGGCCATGAACACTTGTTGGTATATTTTCCACATGGATTTGCATTGTATTTTTGGAAGCCATGTATGCAAAGTTAGTACATAATGTAATGAGAAATTGAGTTCATCCAACTGGTTCTCTACCACTCCACTTCTAGGTTATTTATAATGTATTTCGGCCATCACAGATACTCCTATGATCTCACACATTAGGGGGCATCTGTTATAGAAATATTTTCCTCACCATTGCTATCTTGCACGGAAGGCCTTTTTCCATTTCCCTATGCAGACTTATTAACCACCTTTTTGATAAATCTAGAGCCAAAATTATATATTTTTCCACATATACACTTCCTAACTGCTTTGCAAGATGTGTATATGCTTGCTGCTCCACTATAGCTTGCGTATATCAGGATTTGTGCCAGAAAATACAAAATGAGGATAGGTTTCTATGTCATGACAAATGATCTCTAATATTTGGCCTTCCATATACTGGAAACATTTCGACTCGGCCCTTTAGTTGCATTCTAGAGGCTATAAGAGCACAATTTCGAGATATCAAAAAAGAGAGAGAAAGCATTCAACTTTGAGAGCAAAGTTACTTTGGAGAAATTACTTCATATTGAGTCTGCATCCCTTTGTCCCTCAAGTCTAAACACAGTGTTCAGCCCCCAAGCTCTTCCCTTATTGTCAAGAGGATCTCATTATCTCTTTGCTATGAGATTGTCTTTGGTGGAGGATTGAAGTGGTAGAGACCTAGTTGGAAGGAACTTGTTTTCTTGGTTTCGAACCATGCCGACACAGAAGTCTGTAATGTTGATACTTCTATTGATCAATTATTAATAGAAATACTTCTTTCCCATCCTATCAATATCTTGCAAATATATGATTATTATCCATGGGCATGTTTGTAATGTTTATTAATGGATTGTGCTATCTGATGTGTTAACTCATTTTATATATTGTCACTATATACTTGCATTGCTTGTTTGTTGAGAACTTCTTGCAGGTGTAAATATTTGGGTCAAAGTGCTCAATGGTGGAACAAAATCAAACAATTGGATCGAGGTAGGATTCTTCCTTGTATTGCACAATAGTTTATATATCACATGTTGGAATTGAGTTGATTTTTTCAGTCATACCTATCTGTTGTGGTTTACCCTTGGCCATAGAGAGTTTTTCCCTTGTAACAACGATGATCCAAGAAGGTTACTCTCCTTGTTCCTCTGACACATCAGAAGTTTCCACCTCCCATTGATCTTTGGGCCTCTACAGGTTTAGCAGGTGGTTTCTCAATTGGATTTCATTTGCACAAGGGAGTCCCTTCTCTTCTCAATAGTCCCTCGGTGACCTCCCCTTACCAGTGTCGGTTTCTATCCAGTAAGCACCAAGTTACAGCCCACTATTGCTCCATTCTAGGAATCCAGGTCATCTCTATTCAAGGTGATCATCAACAACTCAGACAAACTTCCTGTTTTCTTCCATAAAGACATTCTCTTCTTTCTCAATCAACAAATCCACACTTTTGCGCTCTGTTTCTTGTCTCTGAGCCTTTTTCACGTTCTTTCTTCTATTTCATTCTTTTATCCCTGGGTGCCATCCTTTTTTGCAGGGTCTCTCTTCTTATCTCCTCACTTTCCTCTACATATTTGTGTTTTTCCATTCTCTCCTCTATTGTGCACATTGCGTTTTTCCTTCCCCAGTCTTCTTATCCATCCCTTCAGGATCTATGCAGTGTCCTGCAGACGTAACCTATAGTCCTCCCTTAAGAATATGAAGGGGCAGTTTTGTTAATGTTTAAGACATTATTATAGATGTTTGCATTTCATTAGATAACAATAGCATAATCCAAGATCATTGAGAAATACACAATCACAAGAGACACAACATTTATCCTGGGAAACCCTCTAGGGGAAGAAAACCCCAACAAAACTTCCTTAATATAGATAGCCAATACAATGCCAACAGATCTCTTAAACTAATATAGAAAGTCTTCTACCAGATATGCGCCACTCTCTCTCTCCTTCTTCTCCAACAACAGATCTAAACTTGTCTCTCAAATGAGCAAGTGAGTTGTGTGTCTAAGTGAGGCATTGGCCTCTTTATTTATACAAGTGTGGCACGTGTGAAGTGTCTCTTCACTGGCAGGGCCGACTTCTCAAACTAGGTGGGTAAACCCACCTTTATTATATTTTTGGGTCTCTTTAATATCTGTTGGGGCCGACTTATTATTCTGCCTATTACAATTGTCTTTTGACCAATCCGCAAAAGGGGATTTGGTCCTATTACAATAACCGACATGATCAATCCATAATGGGGACTGATCCTATGAATAATATATCAATAATAATAAGATTACTCTTTGCAGTTACATTATTTCAACACTCCCCCTTAACAAGAAGGGTATTCTTCAGCAGCATCATGCGAGAGAGAGAGGACAGAATCATCAACAACATCAAGTGGGTGAGAGGAAAACATCATCAATATCATCTTGGAACACTGACTAGTGTATCTATAAATCATCAAAAGTTTTCTTCATCGGCAGCATCGTCATTCTCAAAGGAATGCCATCATCATCTGCATCAATACGTATTAGTATAAAGACTGATACATCATCATCATCACAACGCAAGGTTGGCTCATCATAATACAAGACTGGATTTATGTCATAGTTGTTAAGCTGGAAGCTCAGTACTTGTCTCATATCAATGTCTTGCTTTACGTCACAACACTCAGGCTGGAAGAAAGATACTCATCCTGCTTTATGTCACAACCATCTAGTCAGAAGAAGGATACTAGACTGGCTTTACGTCACAACTATCTAGCAGGAATCTCAGTGCTAGCCTCATCATATCATCTTGCTTTATGTCTGAAAACTAGGTCAAAAGAAAGGAACATCTCATTTTGTTTTACATCTAACAACTAGGTCAGAAGCAAGGAACCTCTCATCTTTCTTTATGTCTAACAACTAGGTCAGAATCAAGAAACACATCTCCTCTTGCTTTACGTCTGACAACTAGGTCAGAAGCAAGGAACACATCTTGTCTTGCTTTACATCTGACAACTAGGTCAGAAGCAAGGAACACATCTCATCTTGCTTTACATCTAACAAATGAGTCAGAAGCAAGGAACACATCTCATCTTTCTTTATGTCTGACAACTGGGTCAGAAGAAAGGAACACATATCATCTTTCTTTACATCTGACAACTGGGTCAGAAGAAAGGAACACATCTTGTCTTGCTTTACGTCTGACAACTGGGTCAGAAGCAATGAGCACATCTCGTCTTGATATATGTCTGACAACTGGGTCAGAAGCAAGGTACATGTCTTGCTTTACGTCACAACCATAAGGTCGGAAGCAGGGAATATCTCATCACATAAACTACTCCCCCTTTCGAGGAAGGTCCTTTCGGACTATGCCAAGATTATCTCGTAAGTACTCAAACTTCACACGAGATAGGGTCTTGGTCAAAACATCAGAAACTTGTTCATTTGTGCTAATGTACTGGAGATTTAAGTCTCCTCTCTATACCATGTCATAGATGTAATGATAATGTATTTCTATGTGCTTCGACCTGTCATGGAATACAAGATTCTCTGTAATCTTTATGCAGCTCTGGTTGTCACATAGAATCAAGGTTTCTCTCATCTCTAAGTCAAATAGGTCGATCAACAACTTTCGAAGCCATATAGCTTCACAGCTGGCAGAACATGTAGCAATGTATTCTACTTCCAGTGTGATGAGAGCAATACTAGATTGCTTCCTACTCTGCCACGAGATCATAACTGATCCCAAATTGAAACAACATCCTGAAGTGCTCTTCCTTTCGGAAACACTTCCTGCCCAATCTACATCAGTATATCCACTCAATGTGAAATCATGATCTCCATCATAGCTGAGACCATAATCTATTGTACCTTTAAGGTACCTCATCACATGTTTTGCAGCCACTAGGTGAACACGTCTGGGTTCTACCAGAAACTAACTCAAGGTGTTCACGGAAAAAAAAAAAAAATTTGGTCTGGTGTTCATCAGGTACATCAACGATCCAATAATTTGTCGATATAGTGTGGCATCAATCAGTTCTGACGAAGTATCGACTAGCATCTCCAGCTTTGCTTCCATGGGTGTATTCATGGGCTTGCATTCCAACATATTGAATCTCTTCAAGATTTCTACTGTGTACTTCCCTTGGTTAAGGAAGATCCTTTACAGACTTTGCCATACCTCAAGACCTAATAAATAATGCATTAGTCCAAGGTCTTTCATTTCAAATTCTGAGGAAATTGTCTTTTTACATTCAGTGATGAACTTTTCTTATCCAGTTAAGAATAAGTCATCCACATATTGCAGTAAGATTACTGGCTCATCGTTCATGATTTTGAAGTAGAGATTAGAGTCTTCTTTACTCTTGGTAAAGCCTAAGCTTGTCAAGAAACTATCTATACAGCCATACCAAGCTCTAGGAGCTTGCTTCAATCCATATAAGGATTTCTTCAATCTGTAGACATGAGACTTCTTGTCTTCAACCTCAAATCCTTTAGGTTTCTCTATATACACTTCCTCTTTGATAACACTGTTTAGGAAAGTTGTCTTCACGTCCATCTGGTGCAGCTTCCACTTCATCTTAGTTGTAAGAGCTATGATGGTTCTGATCAAAGTGTATTTAGCCACAGGAGCGAATGTCTCTTCATAGTCAATGCCTTCCTTCTGGGAAAATCCATGAGCGACAAATCTTGCTTTATATTTTTCAATACTTTCGTCAGCAACATGTTTTATTTTGAAGAGCCATCTGGAGGATACCACATCTTTATTCTTCGGTCTGGGAACTATTTCCCATACTTCGTTCTTCATTATGGATTGGTATTCCTCTTTCATGGCATCTGCCCATTCTTTCCTCTGAATGGCTTCTTCAAAGTAGGTAGGATCCTCTTCTAGGAGATCACACATCAAAGCCGTATAACTGGAGAATGGCTTTGGTCTTTTCACCTGTCTCGTAGTTCCTTGGGGAACACCATACTTCTCTCCATCTTGAATAAGCTCTCTAGCCCAAGCTGGATTTCTTTTACAGAGAATCGTCATCTGAGGAGGTTCTTGCACTTCTACTATATCATGGTCTTCTAGAAGTTCCTCATCAAGGGAAGTTATGACTTCCCTCACTGGTTCTGCAGCTTTAGGAACCTCCCTCATTGCAGTATTGGGGATTATGGGTTCCTCTTCATATACCTCTTCAAGCTAGCATAGTTTAGATTTCTTGAGGACTGCATCTTCATCAAAGGTCACATCCCTGCTGATCTCAATGTGATGTTGACCTGGTATATAGATTCTGAAGGCCTTGGAGACCTCACAGTATCCCACAAATATTCCCTTCTTTC
>JZKD02S1672931.1:1301461-1327341 GCA_000966675.3 Picea glauca | reverse complement strand
TGCATCTTCATCAAAGGTCACATCCCTGCTGATCTCAATGTGATGTTGACCTGGTATATAGATTCTGAAGGCCTTGGAGACCTCACAGTATCCCACAAATATTCCCTTCTTTCATAAACACTGGACAACCAAATATTTTGAGATGGCTTACCTCTGGCTTCTTTCGGGTGAAAATCTTTTCTAGTGTCTTGAGCCCAAGTGCACTATGGGACAATCGGTTCTGCACATAAACAACTGCCATTACTGCTTCTACCCATAAGCACATAGGAAGATCTTGATCATGGATCATAGTATTCACAGCTTCCAGTATGGTTCTATTCTTCCATTCAGCTACACCGTTTTGTTGGGGATTATAGGGAGTAGTGAGTTCCCTCTTGATCCCAACATCTTTGCAGAAGTTCAAAAACTCTTTTGAGGTATATTCTCCTCCATTATCTGACCTGAGTATCTTAATATTTCTTTCAGAAAGGTTCTCTATCAAGGCTTTGAATTCCTTGAACTTACTGAACACTTCATTTTTAGTCTTCAAGAAATATATCCAGGTTTTACGAGAGTAATCATCAATGAATGATACATAATATACATACCCACTAATGGAGGATGATGGAATTGGACCACGTAGATCTGAATGGATGAGTTCGAGGATTCCTTCAGTCTTGTTGTCCCTCTTCAGAAATGGGTTCTTGATGTTCTTCCCTTGTGCATATCCATTGCATACGCCTTTATGGCCACCTTTGAGTTATGGTAAACCTGTGACCGCTTTGCATATGTATGGTAGCGCCTTGTAGTTGATGTGGGCTAATCTTCTATGCCAAAGTTCACATGATTTTTCAATGGCGTGGGTCATAGCAGCCTCTAAGTGACCCTTTAATTTATACAAGCCATTTTCTTCATTACCAATGATGATTGCTTCATTTAAGGTTTCTCCTTTAGCCCACATAAGAACTTTTCCATATATAAAGGAAAATCTGAAGCCTTTCTTTTCTAAAGATGAAATGGAGAGTAGGTTCTTCTTCAAGCCTGGTATATATAGTACATCGTTCATTTTTAGTGAATTCCCTGAATTCAATTTATGGTTTGATTCTACCACTCCCTTGATGGGATATTGGTAATCATCTCCAAGTGTCACTTTTTGAGAGAACTTCTTTTTTGAGATACAAGAGAGAATGTTTCTTTGTCCCGTCATGTGCTTGGATGCACCACTATCAATGAGCCAAGTATCCTTTCCAGGTGTTACAGATCCTGAGAGGGATGAGATCAAGACATGGTCTTTGATCTCCTCTCTTATCATCTTTGTCAGTGGTTCTTCATCTTCGACTACATGGGCATGGAGCCTCTCATGTTTTCTATTGTATTCTTCTCATCTAGCTAGACAAAAATTTGCAATGTGTCCCATCTTGTCACAATGATAGCATTGTATAGATGAGTAGTCTCTTTCCTTTCGTTATCCTCTCTTCTGAAATCTCCTTGGATGAGATTCTTTATGATTAAATTTGTTTGACTGTTGAGGATCTTTATGAGTCTCATTTTGGAAGTAGGGTTTCTTCCTTCCTCCTTTGGTGTGAGTAGCTAGGGATTGATCATCATCCCTTGCTAGTAACACTTCCTAATTCATTACTCTTGTTTCTTCTTGGATGAATTCTTCCCATAGACTGTCAAACTTCAGTTTCTCCTTTCTGGCACATATCGTCTGGTTGAAAGCATCCCAAGGTCTTATGAGACCATTTAGGGCCATCATTATGATTTCTTCTTCATCTATGGTATATCCAATAGATTCTAGTTGTTCTTTGAATTATGAGATTCTGGAGAAGTATTCCTGAGTCATTTCTCCTTTCTGCATCCTTGTATTCTTCAGTTGAGTTCTAAGATTCATCTTCTGGTTTATGTTCTTTCCTTCATATAGTCTAGTCAAGGAATCAAACATTTCTTTCAGGGTCTTCTTGGATGACACATAAGGAATTAGGTGGTCTTTGATTGAATCTGCAATGATTCTTTTGGCCCTTATTGTGTCCTTTTGATGCTTTGCCTTTTCTGCAGCATCGTCGGGTTTCGGTACTTCTTCTTTGACGAATCTTGCCAAGTCATTCTCTTCAAGAATGAGGCCAATCCTATACTTCCAGGCACAAAATTTTTCCACTCCTTATAGCATGTCAACAAGCTTAACACTTGCAGACATCTTTACCCGGAGCTAAGAAAATGACCGAAAAATGAAAGTGCTCAAAATAAAAAAATGAACTTACCAGGAGGTGCGCTTGGCTGAGGTGAGTAGCCTGGTGTGTTTGGATATGAGAAAATCCAACTTTTTCTCCTCCAAATATGGTCTATAGATTTCTAGACTGGTGCTTCTTGTACCTCTGTTACTCTGGTACTTTTGGTACTTTTGGTACACTGGTTTTCTGGTACTTCTGGTACTTTGTGAAACTAGGGTTTCACTTTTTGGGAGATCCAGCCACTGAAAAGGTACGCTAAGAGTGCCAAACGGATCCTTAAGGGAGGGCACACTTTTCTAGATGGCTTCAGGGATGAAAAGATTCACCATAAAAAAGCCCTAATTTTCATGTACGGTAATAGTGACATTTTTCACTTGTGAAATATGCTTCCTTTAGCTTGGCTCTGATACCATGTTAATGTTTAAGCCATTATTATAGATGTTTGCATTTCATTAGATAACAATAGAATAATCCAAGATCATTGAGAAATACACAATCACAAGAGACACACCATTTATCCTAGGAAACCCTCTAGGGGAAGAAAACCCAGCAAAACTTCCTTAATATAGATAGCCAATACAATGCCAAGAGATCTCTTAAACAAATATAGAAAGTCATCTCCCAAATATGCGCCACTCTCTCTCTCCTTCTTCTCCAGCAACAGATCTAAACGTGTGTCTCAAATGAGCAAGTGAGTTGTGTGTCTAAGTGAGGTGTTGGCCTCTTTATTTATACAAGTCTGGCATGTGTGAAGTGTCTCTTCACTAGCAGGGCCGACTTTTCAAACTGGGTGGGTAAACCCACCTTTATTATATTTCTGGGTCTCTTTAATATTTTCTGGGGCCGACTTCTTATTCTGCCTATTACAATTGTCTTTTGACCAATCCGCAAAAGGGGATTTGGTCCTATTACAATAACCGACATGATCAATCCACAATGGGTATTGATCCTATGAATAATATATCAATAATAATAAGAATAGTCTTTGCAGTTACATTATTTCAACAAGTTTTGTGGTACATTCCCTTGTCAGTTATTCAATTGGCCATTCTCTCTTTGTATGGACCAACTGCTGTAGTTATTAATACTCAACCACCTCTATGACCTTCTCTTTAATGATCATGTGATCTCCTCTATCAGTCTGGTGTGGTGGTAGGTGAAGTCATTATGTTTATAAACATATATTAGCTTGTTGTGCAATCTTCCTATTTTCTTCACGGATGCATCTCATCTTCATTTCACTCAACCATCCCATCAGTCACTCTACCTCATCAATTTAATCCTATGTATCATGGCTAGTACTTATCAAGGATGTTCCCTTTCAGTTAGTATTTTGGTGTTTATATTAAATCAAAACAAAATTGCATGCCTCATATTTTTAACATATGAAGTTTGTGCATAATTATAGTCTTGGGAGAAAATAAGGTGTTACATTCCCTCCCCCTTAAATAAACATCATCCTCAGTGTTTTAAACACCATGTATTTACAATTATATAGTAAACAAAAATGGGTATTCCAATCGCATGACATCTTCAAACTCTGATGTAGCTTCATCATCTCCAAAGTGATTCCATTGCACTTTGACCTACATGATGGCTCGGTTCTGAAGCATTGTTTCTTTCATGTCCAGGATGCATTGGGGATATGGATGGATTTCTCCCTATGGTTCCACTTGTATTACATTCCAATCAATAATATGATTAGAATCATGTACATATTTCTTTAAAAAAGACACATGGAAGACATTATGTGCTCTAATTGTAGGTGGTAAAGCAGGTATGTATGCTACTAGTCCTATTCTCTCTAGCATTTCAAATGATCCACAATATCAGGGAGCCAACTTAGCACAAATCCCCATTTTCAAGGAAATTCTCTTGGGTTTCACCCAGAGATACACATGGTCTCCTATCTTAAACTCTTTGTGGGTTTTCTTGCTATAAACATAGATCTTCTTTCTATCCTGGAAAATTTTTAGATTCTTCCTTATCTGAACTATGCCTTGCTCCATTTCCTTTAGTAATTCAGGTACAAGTGTAACTTTGTCCATTAGATTGTCCCAACTAATCAGAACTTTACACTTCCTTCCATACAGAGCCTCGAATGGGCTCATCTTCAACGATTCTTGATAACCATTGTTGTACGCAAATTCTACCAAAGGTAGATATTCTTACCACTGGTTGGGTCTATGCATAACATGCATTCGTAGCATATCCTCTAACACTCTGTTCACCCTTTCGGTATGACCATTGGTTTTAGGATGACAGGTCGTGCTAAATTCCAACTATGTTTCTAAACATGCAAATAATCTTCGCCATAAATTTGAGGTGAACTTAACATCTTTGTCTGAGATTATGGTCTTAGGAAAATTGTGCAACTTAAATATCTATGTCATGAAACATTTATGGATTTAAAGGTAGACTTTATGGGAAGAAAATAAGGTGACATTCTCAACTTATCCACTATAACCATGATTGCATCATGTTGTTTGACTGTCTTTGGTAAGCAGATGATAAAATTCATGGAAATCACTTCCCATTTTGATTTTGGTATCTGTATGGGTTGCAATAGTCTCGCAGGGTGTTGATGCTTCACTTTCACATGTTGGCACTTTAAACACTTCAAAATGGAACGAGCATTGTATTTCTTCATCCCAGTCCAATGATTTCCTAACTGCTGTCACCATTTTGTGATAACCAGGATGACTAATATATGGCCTCCTGTGGAACTCATTCATAATAAATTTCCTTAGATCTGCTAAATTAGGCATATATAAACTCTTATTGTACATAAAAATATTATCATCCCTTAGCTGATATCCTTCTTACCTCTATTACTTAGGTTATTTCTGCAAATTTTCCTTCACTTGATTCAAGAATTCGTCTTCCGACTAGAGGGTATTAATCCTCTATTGAATGTTGGACTCTCCTACACTTGTTTCTACTAAGTGTATTGTTTGATTGCTTTGGTTGAGCACGTCAACTACTTTGTTCTCTTTTCCTTTTATATGTTTGTTTTCAAAGTCAAACTCATTGATCAACGCCATCCACCTAGGATGTCTATCATTCAACCTTGGTTGGTCGAACAAATACTTCAGACCACAATGGTTAGTCATGAGGATAAATCTCCTCCCGAGTAGGTAATGTCTCCACATATTCAACACATGTACAATTGCGACAAGTTCTAGGTCATGGGTAGCATACTTTTGCTCATGTTCATTCAAATTCCATGATTCATAACAAACCACGTGTCCTTCTATCATGAGAAATCCACCGATTCCCTCCTTGCAAGAATTTGTGCAAACCAAGAATTGTTTTTCTGGGTCCACAATCTTTAAAATAGGGGCAATGGTCAAGAACTGTTTCAGTTTCCAGAAACTATCTTCGCACTCTGGTGACCACATGAACCTATTTTCCTTCCTTTGTAATGACGTAATAGGATTTTCGATCTTAGAGAATCCATTGATGAATCTCCTTTAATATGCAACCAATCCCATGAAGGATCTCACTTTTGTCACGTTTCTAGGGGCAGACTAATCCATGATTTCCTTAATCTTTGTAGGGTCTATTATGACTCCTTCTACTGAGATTACATGGCCTAGATATTGGGTTTTCTTTTTAAATAGTTTTCACTTGATGAATTTGGAATATAGATGATGCTCTCTTAACACCTGTAACACCATTATGAGATGATCTTCATGCTCCTCTTGATTCTTGGAATACACCAAAATTTCATCCATATACACTAAGACAAACTTGTATAAATACTTGTTGAGCACACTATTCATCAAACAAATGAGTGTAGATAGTGAACTTGTAAGTTCAAATGGAAACACACCAAACTCATAGTGCCCATACCCTGTCCTAAAGGTTGTCTTGTGGATGTCCTTGTCTTTAATATTGACTTGATGATATCCCGATCTGAAATCTATTTTTGAGAAAATTGTATCCCCTATGATATGATCAAATAGATCATCTATTCTAGGAAAAGGGTACTTGTTCTTGATTTTCATCTTGTTTAGCTACCTATGATCGATGCATAATATTAAGGTACCATCCTTCTTCTTTACAAACACAGTTGGTGCTCCTCATGGGGACACACTTGGTCTGATGTAACCTTTGTCAATCATCTATTTCAATTGCATCTTTATTTCCCAAAACTTGGGTGTACTCATCCTGTAATGAACTCTCGATGTTGGTACTTCTCTCGGCACAAGATCGATTGAAAAGTCAAGGTATATTTTCAGAGGTAATCCAGACACCTCCGTAGGAGACATGTACCTGAATTCCCATAACACTGGATGATATTCAGCCTTCAACTCACCTCTCTCTGCTGAATTTATTACTTGTATAACATACAAAGGACACCCTTTTATGTTAAACTTTTGAGTTGTAACACTGACATTTTCCTCACAGAGACTGGCTTCCGAGTGCCTTGCAAAATTATCGTATTTCCTTCCTCATCTTCACATTCTAGAATTTTCTCATAACAATTCAATTTTTCCTTATGGGAGTCTAACCAATCCATTCCCAACAAAACGTCATAAGAACCAAGGGGTATAACATTCAGATCCACGTGGTTCTTAAATCCCTCCACCTGAATTGGAAAAGCTTCAATGACCTCTGACACTCTCTTCTTTGTTTCAGTGACTAACTGAACTAACCATGATTTGGTGTGCTACTTTCTCTATAATGAACATGCCTCAACCACTTGAAGTGAAACATAACTAATATTATGTCTTGGGTCAATTAAGACATATATTGGTTTTTCTACAATAATACCTTCCAATTCCACCACAAAGGGTTGGTGATCTGCTTAACGATTTTCTACTGCTGCATAGATTCTCGGTACACTCCTGTCTACGTTGTTGATTGTAACTACACCTTGTATGTTATATACTCTCATACTATCATGTTTCATGTGGGGAAAATACCTCAATATATGTGGCTCTCCACATCCCCAACATTGCAAAGGTCCTTTCTTGGGCTACTCTGCTCTTCCCTTTGCTTGCTCTGTTGGCTTATTCCTACTTTCAGATGAATTTTTTTGTTGATGCACACTCATGCCTGGATGAACCGATTGTGCATCCTTCCCATAATTATTTTGGGGAAAATAATTGAATACCTTCTACTGGAATCCACTCTTTTACTTTATTTTCCAATCCTTGGGAGACTCATTCTTGTGCTTAGAATCATCATAAGAACATTTATCCTTTTGAATGGTGCCTTCTACCATATTGGGTTTTTCAAACTGAATTCGACCTTGGTATGATTGTGGTAACCCACTGAGAAAACATTGGATTCTTTCCTTCTTGTCCTTAAGGTAGGGAAAATACCTCAACAATTCCATGAATCATTTTTCATATGCCTCCAAGGTAAGATGCCCCATCTTAAGCTCATAGGATTCCTTTATTTCATCATCATAATACTTTTCAAATAGGTAAGATTTGCAAAAGTATCTCTCAAATTGTTTCCATTTTAATTTTCTTTCCTTTATCCTTTTGATTTCCTTTAGGTATTCCCACCAAATGGAAGCCCCTCCATTCAAGTTAAACACTACAATCCTTGCCTCGGTATTGTCTGAATAGTTATGTACTTAGAAGTAATTTTTCAAGCTAAATAGTCATGCTTCGACTTCCTCTCCTTTATTTATTTCACCATCAAAGGTAGGTGGCTTAGCCTTGTTGAATTCTTCAGTCAGAAATCTCTAAAATTTATTCCTCTTTCTCTTCTTAGAAATACTAGATTCTGTGACACTACTCAACTATCCTGTTGAATTAGTCTTTCTACTAGAGGACTCCATGGAAACGCCTCCACTCAAACCAACTCTCTTAGTGCCTTGATGCTTAATTTTGGAATAACTCTTTATCGCATCACTATGAGCCATCCCATTCTTTTGGGAATATAAAGGATTTTTCAACCTCTCTGAATGTTGTAATTCTACTTTGTTAGGACCTTGCTGCAGATGTTTTTGAATTTCAGACAGACTCTGCAATAGAACTTCATTCAACCCTGCCTATTTGGCATGGGCTCTCAATATCCTCTCATTATCTTCCTTCATACTTCTCACAATGGCCATCAAATCTAGAGGAGTTTCCCTATCCCTTTGGCCATTAGATTTTTCATCTCTAAGGTGAGAGAGGTCATCCATATTGTTTTGCACCATTCACTTCTGTGATCTTTTTCAATTCATTGTATGTGTTGAAACAACAATCACCATTAGCATTTCAAGTCAATATTCTGAGTCATGCATTCCAGACAACATAAATTGTTTTTAAACAATCTTAAGTGGTTTTGGTGACCCATTGAAGCCTAAAGTTTGAACTATTCTCTGATACCACTATGTCACACACCCAACCCCCCATAAGTACATTTTAGGATATGGGGTATTAATTTTTTTTTGCTTCTTCTAACGATCTCAAATCTTCTCTATCACAGCTCCATCATCTTCTACTCATCAAGAGATTTCCAATGATGGTAGTTTCGCTAAAAAATGATTTCTATATAGAAGGTTAGGGCCTTCCAAATTCCTTGGGTTTTTTTTTTTTACCTCTATACTAGTAATACGTGGAGTTCACATGACACCTCTTCATACATTCCATTTGACATGGCGACAATGTTGAACCTATGTGGTACCTGTCAATCCTACCATGAGGAGATTATGATCCACACAGGCCTATCAATGCTATCGCTTGGACTCTCTTCCAGTACCCTCATCACTCACCTTTGACAGATATGGTATCGAAGAATTCTCCCTTTCGATGCCATCTATTTGGAGCTAGAACGACTTGAGCAATTTCACTGCTCCGAAATCAAGGTATCGATGAATATTCCCCTGTCCTTGATGGAAGGATGTATACACAAGTCATGATCTATAAACATATGGTTGATATATATTTGGGTTCTAAGTTTCTACATCCTCAATTTACCACACTCGACTCATCCACTGATCGATGAGTGACACCTATCACTCTAAATTAACTTCAGTTTCCTCGTTGGCATGCCACATCAGTTGTGACGTTAAGGTTGCATTTCTTGACTTAGGAAAGACTGATGGAACATTCATGGTTATCGTACCATCTCTCCATATCCCTACCTATGGTCAATATCTCCCCTCTATCATAATTTCACTCCCAAGCCATCGAAGGATTACTCTGAATCCTTCAAATTCATACTCCGAAAACAATCAATGTTTGGCCAGCTCAAATCACACTCAATCCAATCACCTAATCAATTGCCGACACACGTCTTCACACTGATGCTCCCAATCAAACATAACCCTTATGACTTACTAAGTGGGACCCATAATGATCAATTATTGAGGATTCATCCTTCTCGCTTCCCGATCTATGGTTCACACTAGCTCGACTTCAGGGTCTTTCCTTTGGGGTTATTTTCACAACACATGAGATTTCCTTCTGAAGGGATCACTCTGAAAGGTTTATTTATGAGTCTCTCGTTCGAATTATTTCCCACAATGTTTGAGGGATCTCTCTAATGCAATGACTTTGAAAAACCCACCAATAAACAATCACGATCTCTTCCTACCAACGATCATTGTTCTCTATTGACCAACACAGGGTTTACAAAATCATAACTATCCTCTCTAAGGACTTAGCCATTTTTTGATTTCTGCAAGACTTTGATTTCTGAATTTTGAGAACTCAAGATGGTTCATCAACCATTACAAAGTGTCAAACCAATGTTAAAGCCTCACATTATTTGCAGAATCTCCACACAATGAACATATAAACTATTCGAGTAGGTAGAAGTTTGTATTTATTCATTTTTACTATTTAACCAACTAATAATAAACATCACAACATAGCTCATCTTACAGAATTCAAAATCATACGTTAAGTACACAAACATTCTCTTAGAGTTAGAAATTCAAATGTGTTATCATACAATTGTTCCATTCATGAGCATTCACATTAGTCATTCACAGTCAGTTTCAGTACAGATGAACACTTATTTGATAAGGAAATAATCCAATCCAACTCACTGAGAGAGGACACATTTCCTCCCAACCTTAGGCCTTGTTGTAAAATCACTTCCTACAACATGCCACCCCCATTCCAATTCATGATACCACCAAGGAAATTGGGTGTCTATAGGTTTACTATGTGGTTAATCAATTGGATTTCCTTTGCACAAGGGAGTCCCTTCTCTTATAAATAGTCCCTCGGTGACCTTCCCTTACTAGTGTCGATTTCTGTCCAGTAAGCACCAAGTTGCAGCCCATTATTTCTCTAGTTTGGGAATCCAGGCCATCTCTGTTCAGGGTGATCATCAACAACTCAGACAAGCTTCTTATTTTCTTCCAGAAATCTATTATTTTATTTACTTAATCAACACATCCGCACTTTTGCGCCCTATTTCTTGTCTCTGAGCCTTTTTCCCGTTTGATCTTCTATTGCATTATTTTTTCCCTGGGTGTCATCTCCATTTGCAAGGTCTCTCTTCCTATTTCCTTACTCTTCTCTATGTGTTTGTGTTTTTCCATACTCTCCCCTCTTGTGCACTTTGCGCTTTTGATCCGGTTTTAGGAGAGAAATGAACTAATTAACAGACTGAATACAATAAACACAGAGATACGGAGAACAACATAGATATCTAGTGAACAATATCTTTAATTGAATAAATGAAATAGGTTGAAACTATGAAACTACAAAACCGAAACAACTTGCTCGAATGGTGGTAGTTATCTATGAGAAGAGATGTGGTTGCTACACACATCCGTCTGAGATGAATGATTACAATGAGGCTCTAGAGGCCTTTTTTAACATTACTCATGAATTCCAAAACCCTAGACATCCAAAAACCTAACCCTAGGAGGTGAAATGCCAAAAGTCGTGTGGGCCTCGATGGGTAAGTTGGTACCTCAACTTCCCGGGGTTGTAACTTTTCCATACGACCTTCGTTTTAGGTGCGAGATAGCTCGTTGGAAAGGTATTTTTGAGAACTACACAGTACACCATCAAAATATGACTATGTCTATGGTTTGACTATGGAAAACCAAAAATACATTGTTTAGGGCCCCAAAACAACCCTGGAAGTATAGAAAGATGTGCAGACATGAAAACATCCAAAATAAGCCAGTTGGATTAGGTGAGAGGCCACCAGTCTCCACCTGGAAGATGTGTAGGTATTTAGACTACCCCATAAGTGTAGAACCCACAATTAAAAAAAAGTACAAAAGAATGTGTTGAACTAAAAATTGTCAAGAGGAGCTAGTTGGAAAAGGTGGGTGGCCACCAATATCCACCTGGATCAGTCCTCCCCCCTTAGGAAGAAATGGTATCCATTGTGTTGAGTTCCTCCATCAGGTGAGGAAAATTCCATTGAATTTGGCCTCGAGTGAGCCACTTTCCTTGGTGTAGGAGTTTCCCTTCCTTGACAACCCGATAAATTTGGATCCTCTGCTAGTGAGTTCCCTTGACCTGTGTGTCCACTAATTGATTAGTGGATGCATGTTCCATGCAGTTAGGGTTGATCTCTGTTGGTCTCATCTATTCTACAATCTTTGAGGTATCCAATAATGGTAGAAAATATGGCCAAAGGAGTTCCACATTGAACATTAGGTGCAAGACAAGGAAGAGTGGAGTGTTGAGATCAAAAGAATTGCTACCCACATCCTTGGTGATGGTGTAAGGCCCATAGCGAAGTGGGAGAAGATTCTGATGGGGCCCTGTAAGACACTCTTTTTGAAAAAGTAACCAGACCTTGTATCCCACTTGAAACTAGTGTGGTACCCTGCGTTGATCATGGCGATTCTTGTACTTAGGATTGGCTTTTTGTAAAATCTCATGGACTTGTTGGCGGATGTGATGAATCTACTCAATGAATTTGGTGGATTTGTCGGTCTCAGAATGAACATGGGAAGAGTATGTTTGTGTGGTTGCAAGAGGTAGTGCAACATTAATGGGACCCAAGGGTTAGAATCCTAGTCCCACCTAAAATGGGATATGGTTGGTGCTGCTATGGAGAGCCCTACTGTAATTGTGTTGAACATAGGAGAGAATATCATCCCATGTATGTGAATTCTTAGAGTTGTAGATGCAGAGGATGTGCACAATCATCTGACTGACGGCCCTTGTTTGGCCGTCAGTTTCGGATGGAAAGCAGTGGATTTAGTAAGCTTGGTGTCCAACAGTGACTAGAGACTCGACCAAAATGTGTTGAGGAACCTGTTGTCCCAGTCGAAGATGATGGTCTGTGGTATCTCAAAATGGACCCACACTCATTCAAAGAAGAGCTTGGCAGTATATGTCGCTATGATGCTCTTATTATAGGCTATGAGAATGGCCATATTCGAAAATTGATCAACTACCACAAATACTCAATCATTGCCTTTCTTGGTGAATGGAAGGCCAGACATGTAATCCATCGAGATGGATTCACAAGGCTTCTTGGGACTAGGAAGAGGGGTGTATAAGCCTTTCTTAGTGATTGTTGGCTTGGAAATGGAACATGTAGTGCAAGATCTGATATACTTGCTAACGTCTTGTCGAAGTTTTGGCCAATAAAAATGATTCTGTAGAAAAACCATAGTTTTCTCCATGCCAAAATGTTCTGCCATCTTACTGTAGTGAGCTTCCAAAATCATCTTTGCATGTTCTCTTGTAGGAAAACAGAGATGGTTCAGATGGCATAACAGTCCATCCTGAATGTGAAAATCAATGAAATTTGCACTTGTACCCAAGCACTAATAGGAGGTGGCGAAGTCCAAATCTTGATGATAAAGTTGGGGCCACTTAGATGCCTTATGTCCACATGAATGGCGAAAAATGGTAAGTGTAGCCACGGGAGGTCGATTGAGGCAGTTAACAACATGATTTTTTCTCCCTATCTTATAGTTGATGTTGATATAGAACTGCTACAGGTAGGTGGACCACTTCTGATTGTCATCGTTCTACAAATTCCCCTGTGTCTATATGAACTGCAGAGGATTTTGATCAGTGTGGATGATTGTCTCCTTTCCCAGAATATAATTTTTCCATTGACGACATGATTGTACAATGGAATACATTTCCTTGTCATAGGTGGGGTATTTCTGGACAATATTGAGAGTGTATCACCATGGTATTCCAATGAATAACCATGATGAGTGAGAAATGCACCTACAACATATCCAAATGCATAAGTATCAATCTCAAACGGTTGTTGCAAATCGGGAAAGGAGAGTACTGGAGCTGAGTAAAAGAGATTCGTCAGATCATCAAATGATTGTTGTTGCTCCTTCCCCCATGCAAAATTTTCCCAACCACCACCCTTGGTCACTTGGCTGAGGACCCATGCAATATGGGAGAATCCCAACACGAACCGTTGGTAGAAGTTGGTCAGTCCCAAGAAGATTTGAAGCTCAGTGAGTGTGGTCAGGGATGACTAGTCACAGATGACTTGGATATTAGTTGGATCAACATGTACCACATTCTCATCAACAATGTAGCCCAAGTATTAGACCCCGTTCATGCCAAAGAATCATTTTTCCAAGTTGGCATATAGCTTGTGCTACCGTGGAGTGCTCAAAACCTGTTGAATATGAAACATGTGCTCCTCCCAAGTTCTGTTGAAGATGATGATGTCATCCAAATATACCACCACAAAAGAGTTGGTGAAGGGTCTCAATACATGATCCATCAACCTCTTGAAAGTGGCTCGTGCATTTTTTAGGCCAAAGGGAAAGACCATCCATTCGAAGAGACCTTCTTTAAATTTGAAAGTTGTCTTCCATACATTAGTTGGTACGATGGGAACCTAGTGGTAGCCAGACTTTAGGTCAATCTTGCTGAAGAAATGTTTTGCCTTGAGTTGGTCAAGAAGGTCATCAATTCTTGGAATTGGGTACCGGTTCCTGACTGTGATTTTGTTTAATGCTCTATAATCAATGCAAATTCGCCAGGTCCCATCCTTCTTTTTCAGTAGTAAAATCGGGCTTCCGCAAGGGGAGGAGTTGGGTCTGATGTGCCCCTTTGGAAGAATCTCTTGGATATCACTCTTGATTTCGTCATTTTCCATCATCAAGTGATGATAGATTGGTCCGTGAGGCAGAGGTGCACCGGGGTTTAGATCAATTGGATGCTTGACTTGGCAGTGCGGTGATACCTCGGTGGGTGAGGAGAAGATTTCTCTATACTCTTCCATGATCCCGTCCACTTGCTTCTATTGCAAAGAGAGGATCTGTGTAGAGGCAACAGATGTGGCAGTGACCTTCTTCTTATTGTGAGCACGGATCACAAAGAAGACGAACTTCTCAGTCTGTGAATGACCTTACTGCATTGCTTAGCAGAGATTAAAGAAATAGTGGTAGGCGGTGCTACCTATGGTATCCTATACAATTTTCTACCCAAATTTATAATAACACTGCGGGGTCTAGACTCATACACAACATGATTCTTCCATAAATATGGTTTTCCTAAAATAACATCACAAACTTCAAGGGGCGGAATATCACAAAATATCTTGTCTTTGAAAGGCTTGATGTCATAGGGAAGAAGACACTATTGGCTGACACATAGATCTCTTCCTTGGCGAAGCCAACCGATGGTGTAGGGATGCGGTTGTGGTTTCATTGGTAGTTCCATCTGCTTGACAACCTATGTTGAGATCGGGTTCTTCTGACTACCGCTATCGACAATGAAATGAAGCGGAGCCCCCCCTACCCACATTTGTGAGTGGAAGAGGTGTTCCACTTCCTTTGGTTCTTCTAGTTCACTTGGCTGGACATTGGTGTTAGCGACAGTTGCACTAGATTCAACATCAATAATCCGTTTCCCTCCTTATGGATTTGATCCAGAGTCAGAATCAACCTCTGACTCAGAATCCTTCAGCTCGACCATGAGTGACTTCTTGGAGTGACATTATTCGGTGTTGTGCCAAGGGATTTTATGGTATTCACACCATTTTCCCGTGTCCTTCTTCGTCTTCTCATTACTCTTATTGTGTTGCTGCTTGGACTAGTTGTCCTGAGAGTGGCCATATTTTATCTATCCCTTGTTGTGTGGGTTGGGGTCACCTTTGGCCTGCTTCAGTTGTGAGGAGTTTGCAAATCCAAGCTCTCGCCTCTTCTGCTTAATTTTTTGCTCGATCTTGACAACATATCTATAAGCCATACCCAATGATGCGATGTCCCGAAACTCCATTTTTTTTTTAATGTATCTGTGCAAATATCCGTGGTATTTGAGCACCAGATGTCGCTCATATTTTTTGATACCCAATTTGGTGTGGAGAGTATGGAAAATATTGGTGAAATCTTGTACTATCTGGTCCCTTTCTTGACGTAGGGTGGTCCATCTGGTGTACTGGTGTTGGGATCTAAATATGTCCTAAAAACAATCTCTATGCATCAACCAAAGGTAGGCGCTGGCACAAGAGTTTTACTTGTCGTCTACGTAGGTTCTTACCTTTCGTTTTCAATACCTAGCCTCCAGAGATGCAACACCTATAAAGGAACAACAATCGTAAAGGGAACGACATTTGTTCTATTCAAAGGAACAACAAGACTTGCAAAAGGAACAACAATCGTTACATTGGGCCGAACTAATGTTGAATTAATTGCATTGTAGTATTTACCCAACTTATCTAATCTGTCAACCCGGGGGTCATAAACTGATGAAGAACATGCAAAGTATATGCAAGATTGAAGTGAGACTAATCTAATCTAATGTTTAAGACACAACCGAAATTGAATTACTAATCTAACACATGACTGAAATAGAATCATTAATCTAGTTGCGTAAATGAAATTACTCTAAGAATGGTAAATTGTGTAAAGGAGATTAATCTAGAAATGGAGAACTGCATGAAGGAAAAGAAGATACAACAAGTGAAGAGTTAAATGGCACAACAACACATGAGAGATCTCACCAATGAACCAATCTTACATTCAATAATCAAATCAATCTTCATAAAAGAATAATGAAAGCATGAAAACCAAAACCACGAATCAAAGCTAAGAATCCTTTTCTGTTTCGAATCCTAATGACTACTCTGATTCTAATTACATAATCTAACTCCTATTCTACTTGAATAATCTAATTCAATCCTCGTGAAGAGAGAGCACTCTCTTTTATACATGAGAGCCTTGAAGATAAGACAACCATGTCATTATTACAGATCCACTATTCTCTCAACCTATTTTCCATTATTATAAAATATAATCCTTTTAAATCCTCACACATATCTCTCATATATCTTAGATAAGATATTCCAACCAAATCTCCATGATCTTCTCCTTGGAATGGTCTTGAATTATCTTCTCAAATATTGAAATGGAGGAGGAAGTATTCGAGAAGTCCTTTGAATTAATCCTTCACATATTCCTACACATTACAAAGCTCACACATATTTGAGATATATCTGAAAACATGTTGATTTTCTAACATTTAATCACAAATTCCTTTTAAATATTGAAATGAATAATGTGGATAACAATAAGGTGAAACCCAAGCATATTTATGGAAATGATATCATGAAAGGTTAAGGGGGCGATGAAATGTGGAGAATGATGAAGGGAAAGGTGGATGAGAATAGGACATTTCTGAGCCCCAACAACTAGTCCTCGTAGTTTCCAACAGGGTAGTATTGTTCTTTAATGGCATCTCGGAAGGAATCCCATGTAGGGGCGACCACAAATATTGTAGATTCCCTTATGGCTCTTTGCTCAAAATAAGTATCCCACGAGTCTTTAACATAGGGGACGACCTTGAGGAGTGCAAAAGTAATCTTTTCACTATCAAAAAAAATGTGGACTGAAAAATACCCTTCGAGTAGATTCAACCATTTATCTACAACATCTGCATCTATCAGTGCTTCAAATAATGGAAAATCAAACTTTACTTGTACCTTGAAGGGGGTTGCATGGCCGCTTGATGAAGATTCTTCTTTTGTGGGAAAATGTCGAAGTATCTGTGCAAATATGTCCATCATTTTGTTCCTTTATCGTGCAAGGGATTCCCCGAGCAACATTTTAAAAGGATCTCCTGCTCCATCATCTTTCTTTTCGTCCCCCATGGGTTGTTTTTCGGGATTAGAGCGACTGATCTTGCAAAGGCTCAATTGGTTTGAGTCCCAACTTATTGTACCTAGATCTTGTCAGGGACATGCACGAAGAAAAATAAATGAAGAGCACACCACTCTAATACCAATGATCCGGATTTAGCAGCGGAACAAACTAATTAACAGACTAAATACAATAAACACAAAGATAAAGATAACAACACAGATATCCAGTGAACAATATCTTCTATTGAATAAATTAAATAGGATGAAACTATAAAACTGCATAACTAAAACAACTTGTTCGAATGGTGGTAGCTATCTCTGAGAAGAAATGTGGCTACTATGCGCATCTGTTTGAGTCGAATGATTACAATGAGGCTCTAGAGTAATTTTTTAACATTACTCATGAATTCCAAAACCATAGAAATCCAAAAATCTAACCCTAGGAGGTGAAACGCCAAAAGTCATGTGGGCCTTGATGGGTAAGTTGGTACCTTAACTTCTTGAGGTCATATATTTTGCATACAACCTCTATTTTAGCTGCATGATATCCCATTGGAAATGTATCTTCAAGAAATACACATTACATCATTGAACTCTAACTCTGTCTACAATTTGATTGTGGAAAGCCAGAAAAACATTGTTTAGGGCTCCAAAACAGCCCTGGAAGTACAGAAAGATGTGCTGACATGAAGACATCCAAAATAGGCCAATTGGATTAGGTGGGAGGCCACCAGTATTCACCTGGAAGATGTGTAGGGCTCCAAACAGTCCCGGAAGTGTAGAACTCACAATTACAAAGAAGTACAAAAGAATGTGTTGAACTAAAAACTATAAAGAGGAGCCAGTTGGAATAGGTGGGTGGCCACTGATATCCACCTGGATCAGTTTTCCCTTCCCCGATCTTCTTCTCCATACCCTCGGGATCTATGTAGTGTCCTATAGACGTAACCTACAGTACACCCTTCATAATATGAAGGGGCGGTTTTGTGGTACATTCCCCTGCCAATTATTCAATTGACCATTCTCTCTCTGTATGGGCCAACTGCCCCAGTCATTACTACTCAACCACCTCATGACGTTCTCTTTAATGATCACGTGGTTTCCTCCATTATTCTGGTGTGCTGGTAGGTGAAGTCATTATGTTTGTAAGCATATATTAGCTTGTTGTGTAAGCTTCCTATTTTCTTCAATGATGCATCTCATCTCCATTTTACTCATCCATCCCATTGGTCCCTCTACCTCATCAATTTCCTCTGGTGTATCCTGGCTAGTACTTATCAAGGTTGTTCCCTCTCATTCAACAGTTTGGTGTTTATATTAAATCAAAACACAATTACATTCATCATATTGTTAACATATGAAGTTTGTGCATAATTACAGTCTTTGGAGAAAACATGGTGTTACATAAATAACAAAAAAAAAAATGCACTTCTCACTTTTTGGTTGCAAGTGTTTTTTTTTTCTCATCGGGAATATGTACCTAGTTGGAGTGTAGATAGCTATTTGATTACCAAAAATGATAGTTTATACCCAAAAACAAAGGTTTTATTCCTTAGATGAGCATACAATTAGCCACTTTCTAAGAGGTGACGGTCTTTCTCTTAGAAACACCATTTTTATATCATTTATAGAAAATATTGTGTTATATTTGAATTCCCTATGTAGGGTAATAAGAGTTAAGTTTTTTGTTTACACATTCACTACCACTATCTATTCTTAATCTCTTAAGTTTATGTCTAGATTAATTTTCTACACGAACCTTGAAGAAAACATAACATGTTAAAAAAATTCTCTAAATTTTAACCCAGAAAAACCCAAATGCATATGGAGATGTTGTTCATGAACCCTAAATTTATTCATTTTTTCTCATCTTTGTTATATATATTTTCTTCCTATAATCACACAACATTATTTTTGTGTACTTAAAACATTTCCAACTTATCAATTAATGGTAATTTCAAGTTTATCTAATAGGTTTATTTTAATTAATGTGAATTGGCTTAATTACAAGGAATTATGATGTGATGCTTGAGTTACCTAAGTCTACGATCTAAAGGTAATTTCAAGTTTATCTAATAGGTTTATTTTAATTAATGTGAATTGGCTTAATTACAAGGAATTATGATGTGATGCTTGAGTTACCTAAGTCTACGATCTAAAGGAAGGTGTTGTATGTTAGTATGTTATAGTACGATTTGTTAATCCTCGTGCACCTTCTTTGGTTTAGTTATGATGCTAAAAATACACCCTTGTTAGAAAAACACCTTCAAACAAAACACTACAAGGGTGAATTGTATCCCTTCATGAAGTAAGGTGTCCCATGAAGCAATTATGATGATAAAACTAGAGTTCATAGTTCTCCATAATTTAGCCACAACTCATAGTGCTTTTTACTATAGAAAGACATTTCACTTATTCTTAAGAATAAGAATTAGATGGATGGAGTTTGGGTATCTTTATGGATTTGTTCTATAGAATTCAATAATTCCTTTGTATTTAACTAAGTCATCATAGTTCAAAGAGATTAGTTTTATTTTTTTAATTAATTGAGGAATTTCAACCTATAAATAGAATTTTGCAATTCCAATTTATATTAATTGATGTAAATCTTATTATAGAATATTTAAGTTAGATTTTTTTTCAAGGATTCATCAATCCTCCTTGATTCAAGCTTCTTAATTCAAGGCTCAGTGAAAGGATGAAAACTGATGAATCTCTTTCTTAATCATATATGTGTTTTATTGTGATTTTATTTTCAGCATTATTGTTTTCTATGGTCATTATTTTTATTTTTTATTCCATTTCCATAAATGTTAATATTTATGTTTTCAACTAACATTGAATAAACATATAATAGTTTAAGATAATTTCTTTTCAGAAAAAAAATGTTTACTTATTGTTGAATGAATGTGGTTATTTATGTTGATTCTTGACATTCATAAATGGTTGTCTATTTAATAGTTACATAATATATTATAGATAATTTATTACTCTTAAACATGACATTTCGTAGTAGCTTAGTTCTTGCAGTTTGCATGTATAGTGTATAGTGTATGGTACTTCTAAGATTGTGTGATCCATGATTTATGATTTTAAATTAAACTCATGGGGTTATAATCTATTTTTGTAATTTGATATCCCAACACTTTTTGGTGTCATTATTGAAGAGGTTGCTTAAAACTACAATAGAATATAATCTCTAAGAATAGGATATGCATTGTAGAAGGGTTGCTAGATTGAAGTAGAAATTTATCCTTGATGTCAACTTTTATCTGTTGTTTTTTTCTTGTTTTGTTTTAATAATTATCTGTGTAAAATGCATGCATCTTCATAGGCATAAATTGAGACATTTTCTACCAAAAACATTATATTTTAAGTGCGGGTCAATTAGAAAGAAGTAGGGAGAAATCTTCATTTCAAGAACAATAAGTGTTTGAGATCATTGAGGTAGACCAAAGTATGTTTGAGGAGTTTTTAAGATAGTATATTACATGAAATCTAGTTAAGATACAACAATTCATAGAAGAGTTTGATGGGAATTCTAAAGGAAGGAAAGAAGGATTATTTCTTGTAAGAGTAGTTGCAAATGTCTTTCACTCCCAAGCATAAGAGAGGTAAAAAAATATCGAGCCCATTGAAGGACCTCACTCTTTGAACATCATTGTAGGAGGAGGAAAATCCCATCCAACGGTTTTTCAGTTTCCCATTCAAGAAATAGAGGAAAAAAACAAGAATGCAAAACATCGATCCCTTTATCCTTCCCCACTTTCATGGACTTATTACACAAAATAATGATACTTTCCTATTTGAATTTGAATTTCTCTATATAACTTATGATTATAAAATTGATGCTCAAACACCAAGGCTATACCCATGTACTTTGAAGGAAGCAACATTATGTTGGTTTATGAGTCTGGATGGAAATAGTACCAGTGCTTATGAGAAGATGAAGCAAGCCTTTATAAATAATTTATACATAAATTAGTGTAAGGCTAAACATACTAGAGATGATATCTTTAGAATGACCCAAGGATACAAATAATCATTGGAAGATTATGTTGAGAGGTTTTAGTTCAATTATAAAAGATCTACCAACTATAAATTGGACCCAAAGTCCCTCAAGTCGGTATTCCTTAGAGGTGTTAGAGAAGAATGGATAGAGACATTGAATCTTAGTATAGATGGTGACATTTCCCAACTTTCTTACGAGGAGATAAAGGAATTCCTCAAACATTATTCAAGAGGTACCATACATAAAAGTAAAGGTTGCATAGGAACTACTACGAAATCCTCAAGTCGTTATTCCTTAGAGGTGTTAGAGAAGAATGGATAGAGACATTGAATCTTAGTATAGATGGTGACATTTCCCAACTTTCTTACGAGGAGATAAAGGAATTCCTCAAACATTATTTAGGAGATACCATACATAAAAGTAAAGGTTGCATAGGAACTACTACGAAATCCTCAAGAGAAGAAATCATTGCAATTTTTTTCCTAAATGTCCCAATTTGGTTTACTTAGAGATTGATTGTATTCTTATTCAGGAAGTTATTTCCTAACAGAGATCTAATTGTAAGTCTCACTCAACTCAATGAATAGAAATATTGTAATTTAATTATTTCTGTGTAATCTTTTGAATTTGTCTAGATCATTTATAAATTGTCATTTCTTCAGTAGTCTATCCCCTGACTTCTCCAATGACTTCTCATGAGAATCAAATGAATATTAGATTAAAACAATTTTTATATCACTAAGTAAAAGATTTGTAATTTATATATGAAAATGAAGAAGAAAAAGAGGAAATTTTCTAGTGCTCTTATATTATCCTTCATATAGCATAATCTATACATATAAATTACAATGTTACATGCAATCACAAGATTATCAATTCAGTTGCCAAAGGTGGTTTGGTTCTATAACTTTTAAACATTGATCATCTCCTACAAGACAATCCCATTGATGGATGTCATTCCTTTCATGTGTACATATAATTGAAGTATACACATGTAGGTCACTAAGGTAGCCATGTATAGAGTACTTAGATGATTACACGTATTGTGATGAAGTGGAAAAAACTAAATTACTATTTAGACTAATCAACTTGTTGAAGTCATAACTTTTAACCATAATTATAAATTTTACCTTGGAAAATAACTTTGTTAAAAAAATCTAAAATCATAAATTTCAAGTTTTTACCCAGCCTTATCCAAAAGGATCATTTGAAAAACCCAAATAATTATGTAGAT
Source organism: Picea glauca (assembly GCA_000966675.3). Taxonomy (NCBI): domain Eukaryota; kingdom Viridiplantae; phylum Streptophyta; class Pinopsida; order Pinales; family Pinaceae; genus Picea; species Picea glauca. Next base: position 1,304,882 of record JZKD02S1672931.1, on the reverse strand, counting down.
TCAAGAATGTTTTTTTCAAAAATATAGTCGCATAAAGTAACTCTTATCAAAAGGTAATTATAGATAAGTTAGTATATAATTTATTAATGAACTTCTTATAATTGTGATCACTTAGTTTACTTCACGTAGAAAAAGGTGTAGTGATATTCATGTGATTTTGTAAATATCCATATCCATAAGATTATATGTTTTATGTGTGATTACAATGGTAGTAGCAGCAGCAATTAGAGAGTAAATTTGAAGTTGTTAATTTTCTTTAAGATGTTTTTGGTTTTGGTTTTTGATAGAATATATATAACATTTTTTTTTATAAAAAATTTAAAATAAGAAATGTTTTTAGTTTTGGATAAAATATATTAAAAATTATTTTTTTATTAAAAAAATGAAAAATGAAAATTACTTATTTATCATAAAGTAATAATTATTAAGTAATAATTATTGTATATTTTTATAAATAAAGTTTTTATATAATTTTTATATTTTTATAAATAAAATATATTTATTTTTAACAAATGTTAATATTTAATTTTTAAAAATCAAACTTTATAATTAAAAAAATAAAACATTTAAAATTTTAAAAAACAACTCAAAATAATTAAATGTACTAATTATTAGTACTTAATGATTTCAAAAAATAATGTATTAATTCATTAGTACTTATTGTTCTTCAAAATAAAAATAAAAATTAAAATAATGTATTAATTCATTAATACTTAATGTTCTTCAAAATCACTTTATATGGGTATCCCTTTCACTATTAATTTTAATATCCACTTTTGTAACTATCCTAATAAACATAATATTAATTAATATTAATTGTAAAACTAAAATTTGAGAATCATTTTATATTAATTTATTAATAAATATGATATTAATAAACATAATATTGATTAATATTAATTATAAAACTTAAATTTGAGAATCATTTTACATTAATTATAAAATTTATTTAAAATTGAAAATTATTTTACATTAATTTTCCATAAAAATACATTGATATCCCTTTCACGATTAATCTTAATTTTAATATGGATTTTTATAACTACACTTGTAAATTGGTTTGAACATTTGATAAAATATAATATTTATAAAGTTATGCAATCCTCAATTAATAAAACATTTCACCATTAAGTAGCTTTGCCTTTGGATATTATGTCTCTCTTTCAATTTCAATTTATAATAAAAGAACTTCCCCATTATGTAACTTGGCCTTGGGATATTATCACTGTCTTTTAGAGTCAGTTCTTTCCTTTAATCTTCTTCATTATTTGTAATGATAAAGAAATGTCACTAAAATTAAAATAAAATAAATTTACACTAACAACAACAAAAAAAATTAAACTTTACACTAACAACAACAAAAAAATTAAACTCTTTCCACTTGAAGTTGAAGTATGATTCGATTCGATTAAAATAAACTTTCACCAAAAAAATTAAACTTTACACTAACAACAACAAAAAAATTAAACTCTTTCCACTTGAAGTTGAAGTATGATTCGATTCGATTAAAATAAACTTTCACTAATTTCTAGTGACAACAAATATCAGACGCTTTTAACTTAAAATATTATTCGATTCTATTTAAGTGCAACCAACCAGTCATCCGAAAAAAATTTAAACCCTTAAGAGAATAAACCCCTCCGAATAAAAATATGAGTGCTATCATAAAATTTGATCTGATAGCAACTAACCAGAATGTAACATGTGGAGGAATAGGCAGCAGGTCACAAAGATAAGATTTTCCCACGGAAGTCAAGTTGATCACGCTTCTAATATTCTTTTTCAGTCACACTATTCCACGCCCTCCAAGTTCCATCCCCTGCAACTAACACCATCTAAATTTGGAAACAGACCTAAACAACTCTATATAATAGAGCTATGATTGTGTGTAAGTGTGTGCTCTTATAATAAAAGAGATTTCCCTTCTGTGTACCCAATTTTTGCTGCATATTCTATTATCTTTCTTGGTATCAGAGGAGAATAGGCTTAGCTACCTCACAGGAGAGCCCGGTTCAAATTAAAGTATGAAAGATGTAATTTCCTAGTTAGTTTAGGAGAATGTGTTGAATTTTTTTGTATTGTTTAATAGTTAATGAAGGACTCTGTGCGTTTGTAGGTGTGAGACATAGTTTAAAGGGCGAGTAATATTCAGTTTGCTACACAGTATTGAATGTTGGGGCAGGTGGATTATAAGCCGTTACAACATTCATTGCTGAGTAGCAGGTATTCAGATCCAATTGCTTATAATCCATCTGTCACAATATTCAATGCTGATTAGCAGGTTGGACATTGTTATTGTTGACTTTTTGGACGGTTTATAATCTACATGCTACAGCATTCAATGTTGAGTAATAGGTTGGATATTGCTTGCTCCATTTAAACTGAAGTTCAAATCCAAAGGCTTATAATCCACCTCCACAACATTTAAAACTGTAGCCACCTCCACAATATTTAAAACTATAACTTGAATATTGCTCACCGTTTGAACAGCTTATAATCCATCTACCACAACATTCAATGCTCAACTTATACTCCATCTACCACAACATTCAATGCTATTTAACAAGTTAAATATTACTCGCCCATCCAAACTGACTGAGAAAACATGTCAAAAAAACTTCGAATGCAATAAATAAAACCATCGTAAGAACCTGACATGACGTGCATTAAATGTTGTGAGTGCAACCTGCGTTAAGGAGCCCGTGTGTCTGTAGGTGCGAGCCAACATCCAAATGGAAGAAATTCGCCACGTAAAGCTGCCAGTGCATTGAACAGAGCCACCTGACATGTTGTGCATTAAATGTTTTTTTGGGTGATCGTGCAAGGCGAGATCGATTCTTACGGAAGGACTGCGCATCAACGCCACGAGTGTGTCAATGTGGTCATCACAATGGATTTACAATTTCAATTTCCTGCAGCGTCTCTGCGCGAGAAGCAAATGCAGTGTAGTCAATCGCTATTTCCGATACATCATAAAGGGTGGGAGGGGTAAGCATAAAGGGTGGGAGGGGTAAGCATAATGAGAGAAATTATAATAATAATTTTTTTCATTATGCTTCGCCCTTCCACCCTCTATTATAATTTTTCTCATTATGTTTACTTCCTCCCATTCTTTATATAGAATATAATTTTTCTCATTATGTTTCCCCTCTTATCCTAGAGGACGCATAATGAGAGAAATTAAGGGAGAGCATAATGAGAGAAATTATATTCTATATAGAGGGTGGGAGGCAGGAGCATAATGAAAGAAATTATTATTATAATTTTTCTCATTATGCTTACCCTCTCCCACCCTCTATATAGAGAGAAATTATTTTCCATACATCATAGAGGGTGGGAGGGGGTAGGTATAATGAGAGATTATAATAATAATTTCTTTCATTATGCACCCCCCTCCCAAGAGAAATTATAATAATAATTT
>JZKD02S1672931.1:1289969-1301226 GCA_000966675.3 Picea glauca | reverse complement strand
CCCTCTATAGAGGGTAGAAGGGGAGGGCATAATGAGAGAAATTATTATTATAATTTTTCTCATTATACAAATTATATTAGTTTCTTTAATAACAAATAATTTATTTATTTAAATTTATTGTAAGGTAATAAAATTTAAAAGTTTGTGGTTCTTGGTGAATGTGGTGCTTCAAGAATCTGTAACTTGTTATGTTTACAATATTTAGAATAGAGTAACATATAACATAGAAGCTTGTAGTTTTTGGAGAATGAAGTGCTTCAAGAACATTGCTACTAGAACATTGTCACTGGTTATGTCTATAGTTTTTTACAATGAGTTTTTGATCTGAAGCAAAGTATCTTCAAAAGATCAAGTGGTGGCTCAAACTGAATGGTTGTGCGATGGAGCTCCCTCTACTAGATTTCAGAAGTGGATAAAGTCAATGATGTAAACTCTATTTTCTTATAAAAAATGTTTATTTGACTTTAGTATTGTTTTCAATAATGTAAACATTAAGGAGATGTTGAAGATAATGCTTCCATAAATGTAATAAGAGACATTCTCTCAACTATACCACCTAAAATAGGAAATAGGTAGATCTGAATAACTCTCACTCTATATAATGTGTGAATAACTCTATATAATAAAACTATGACTGTCTGTAAGTGTGTGCTATTATAATAAAAGAAACTTATGTTCTCTGTACCCAATTTATGCCTCATATTCTATTATCTTTCTACTAACATACAAATTTACTGAGATATTCATGCAAATTTGCAGAATGAAAAAAAACCAAGATGTTTGTGATCATTATATTGAGGTGGAATTGTTTCTCTTGTTGCAAACGTTTGGAACATAATTCTAGAACCATAGGTCCTGAAATTGCAACTAAATATTCAGGTTTAACAATCTTAAATACTAGCTTGTCTTTTGTGAACTGTTCAACTATTTCTTTAACAAGATATAAGTAAGCCCTGTAATTATTTGCATAGGTGAAAAAGGATAATCTATCTTACCACTGACTATATCGAATTCAGAATTCATTTTCAACTACAATATTCGGAGGGAAGCTACTTCCAATTTTAATGCAAAGAACAAGCTGAGCGAGGGAGTTTTTGGATCCGTCTTTAAAGTGAGCGCTTATGATCATTGCTTTGAAATAGATATTTGAAAGTAGCAACTCTAATTGATCATAATGGAGAATAAAAATAATTTTGAATTGCATTGATGTGCAGGGGTTATCTGCAGGGGGTTTTACCTGATGGTAGACAGGTTGAAGTTAAACAGTTGTATATGGGTTCAAGGCAAGGAGATGCAGAATTTCTGAATGAAGCAAATCTCATCGGTTGTGTTACATGCAACTTGTGAAATTGCTTGGTTTCTCCAATGAAATCTCATAAAGGATATTGGTTTACGAATACAACCAGAACAGTAGTCTGGACACGATTCTATTTGGTTCCTACTAGTCCATTAACTGTATAATCGTTGCAAGTATGTTGTATTTGTTCGAGTTTGTATATGTAGGTTTCAAATATTTTTCCTATTTACTTTACTGGAAAGAGAGGTATGAAATCATGGTCGGAACACGTGGGCCAGCCTCTCTTCACCAGATATTAAAGCAAACAATATTTCAATATTTTACTGGATGGTAAAGATAGACCAAAAATAACAGACTTTGGGTTAGCGAGATTCTTAGCAGAACTTTGCACGAACTTTGTCAGAATTTTCTTCACTGTTAATCTCTTGAGGCTCCACACTAATTCATTCAATAAATTACTGTACATAAACCAATAAACATGTTGGAGACACCAATTAGAATAAGCATGAAAATCAAATTATTCATCGATATGATACATGTATTAATACAATGATTCATATTCCAAGAGGTCTCTTGAACTCTAGAAGAGTGTTCACTTCTTATTTTTCTAGTCAAGTAATTCTAACAGATTACATTTCCAACATTCCTCCTTTAATCAAAAGGGGCGTATGTAAGTCCAAGGTGAGAGTTAATATATGTAAGTGGGCAGCTGAAATATATAAGTGTGCATTTGTTAATGGATGAATATGCCCTCTGAATTTGGTGGTTTTAGGATAACCACAAACCGAATGGTGATGGTGGTTTAAGGAAGACTACAAACCAATCCGGTGGTTTAAGGATGACCACAAACTCTAGAACACTACTCTAGGCTCAATGGTTCCCGGAACATTTCCTAAGTTAGCTAGAAGCTGGAAGCTAATGATGTCTTCTGCTAATTGGAAATGATCTCGATGTTGGTTTAAAGATGACCATAAACTATGATGTAGAAGAAACTGAAAGTCTTCTACCAAGTGGAGGTTTAAGGAAAACCACTAATCGTTGTCTAGCAGAAGTTGTAAGTCTTCTACTAAGTGGGGGTTTAAGGAGAACCACAAACCATGTCTAGCAGAAGTTGTAAGTCTTCTACTAAGTGGTGGTTTAAGGAAAACCACAAACCAATAACGCTCACTTGTCACGCTCTCCTATTGCTACTCGATCAATAGGAATTTGAAATTGGAAGCCTGAATGTCAATCGTTGATGTTGTTGAAAACTCTCTAATCTCAGTTCGCTATCTTACCCTAACGGTCATACTGTTAGAGGACAGTTGTGGTATATGTACTATATATACATTATTGATGTACATATTAATTGAATTGACTTCATACCTTTTCCGCCAGTGTTCTTTTAATTCTTGATCTTGTTAGTTATTTACTTTCTTACCTATATTCTTAACAATATATTAATAGTGGTATCAAAGCACTATAGTTCTCAGTGCCCAGTAGTTTATCAGAACCCTATAGTTTTTAGGGGCTGGTAGATCCATGGTAGTTTTTCCATGGAATTGAAATGCAGTGTCGCTCTGTCAACTGAGGTTTATTTGGAGGAAATTTGTTGGTTTTTCAAAGACGACAAGACACCCAATGGTTGTGTAAGTGTCCGTGAAAGAGTTGGTGAAGAGAAAGACCAAGGCATAGAAAACCGAGTTGGGTTTTGTGGATCGTTAGTCTGCAAGGAAAAGAATCTAAAATCCGGAGATAGTTGTAAGCCTCCATTAGTTTTTTAAATATATATATATTTATTATTTTAAAGGAGGTCGGATTCATTATTTTATTTTTTAAATAAATAAATTGAGTGGTGGGTGTTTATTTAAATTTCAAAAGTGGCTTGAGAGATGCATATTTTAAGTAAGAGGGCAGTGGTTTTATTGCATAAAAAAATATATATTTGTCTTAAATATTAGTGGATTGAGTGGATTTAATGATAATTAAGAAGTTGGCCTATTATAGTGGTGATAAAACAAGAAAGGAATTAAAGAATTAAACCCTAGTCATTGTGTATACATAAATTTCTGGTAAAAATTTGCGGTAAAGAAATTTATGTTAAAAGCTTTAAGCTTTATGTGGTATTTTTATCGAATGGAAAATTATTGAAGTATTGATACATAGGTTTCTTAACAAAGACACAATTGGTATATTTTTCACATGTTACAACATTATGAGAAGCTGTAATATTTTATTGTGTTTTGTACTTTTAAAATACCATGGAGGATACACTTAAAGTTGTTATTTAAGTGTCATAGATGTCATTTGGATGGATCCCTGCTTGTTGGCAATGGATGTATATGGTTCTGTCGAGATCTAGGATTGTAATAATATAGTGGTTAAGTTAATGCATGATCTATCATGTTTTCAAAATGGATATTATTGTATGCCAGATAGAGCCATTGTTGTGGGGTAAAATCCATTGTTGAGAGGAAGAGCACTGGATTGCGTGCCTATAATTTTTGTTGTTTGCAGAAGAAAAAATTGACTAGAATTTGAGGTCATCCCATTGTTGTCAGATAGCAAAGCATCTCCTGTGAGAGACGGTTTACAAGTGGATCCTGTGTAACTAGAGATCAAGCCAACGTCTACAGATATTTACATATACATCATCAAAAATTTCAAAGAATAATTCAACTCCTACATTCTGGACTAGTGTTTGTTTAGAATTTTGTTGATTTTAAATTTTATATTGTCGAGTTGGATTATTGTAAAAGGGTGGATTTGCAAGAAGCCCTCTTTCAACCAACAAGAATATCTGCAACAAAACACTGATTTTGAACCTGTTTTTGTTCAAAAAATTTCGCAGTCTGCTCACAACAAAATCAGTGTTTCGATGTTCGTCTGTGTATGCATTGTGAAAGTGTACACATTGTTCCAGTAACTTATACATGTGTTGGATATATTCTTGTCCATTCTTGTGAATGATGGTTAACGGAATTTGAACCACTTATCCCTAACAGGGGGGGAATCTAAAGTTTTCAATCAGGTTCCAAGTTTGATTTAGAGATTGTGAACAGATGATCAAGTATGCAACCTAGTTCCTGGTATGCAGTCTTTTTCCTGAACATATTGTTGTTGATATGGTTTGTGGTAATCCTAAAACCATTCATATATTTTTTTTTAGCCTTGAGCTCTTATAGTTTGTGGTCAGCTTAAAACCACCAACCACCAATTAAGCAGAAGACATGAAGTTTTGCTCAGATTTTTGAGCCTTGAGATATTTTTAGTTTATGGTCAACTTAAAACCATGTCATTTAGTAGAAGAAATCAACTTATGCTAGACATTCGGTTTGTGGTCATCCCGAAACCACCAGATTGGTTTGTGGTCATACCGAAACCACCAAATGAGTTTGTGGTCACCCTTAAACCACCAATTTAGTAGAAGACATTAGGTTCTACTATTTTTTCAGAGTTCAGAGAGGATCTTAATCCCTTTGAATATTTTCTTGACACATTACTAGTTGTCAAGAAGTGGTGGTTTTTCAGGCAAGAACGAACTTATGATTAAGGGGGGAAGTTGAAAACTCTCTAATCTCAGTTCGTTATCTTAACCTAACAATCATACCATTAGAGGACAGTTGTGGTATATGTACTATATATACATTATTGATGTACATATTAATTGAATTGGCTTAGTGCCTTTTCCGCCAGTGTTCTTTGCATTCTTGATCTTGTTAGTTATTTACGTTCTTGCCTATATTCTTAATAGTATCTTAATAGTTGTTGCCCTTGTCATGGAAATGGTGAGAAGACAAAAAATTGTTCACTGCAAGATGTGTCAATACTTAAGAGTGAATTCGTCGGTATGACTAACATATCTTCTTGACTATTGATGACCATCGCCAAGAAGTAATCCACCCATAGTGGTTATTTACTCTTGCAGTTGTCTTGCGTTTGAAACACTTATCTGAAGGATGATTTTGATTTCCGCAATGCTCACAAGGATGAAAATCAAAACACTACTTTTCCATGTGACCAAATCACAAACAATGTTGGCATATGAGAATTTTCTCTTGAGCTGGAGTAGGTGAATCTGAGCTTTTTTTAATGAATCCAACACTCCAAAACTAGATCGACTTGGTGTAATCTGGAATATGAAAGGTGACATCCTTTTCATATCTGATATCGATTATGTTCTTGTTATTTGTGATTTCTTCCCAAAGTTTGATGATTGACTTAGAACGAGGAAGATGATATTCATCTATAATTGAATCTAACGCTGTCTCACTGAGTTGCTCTTGTGCTAGTTGTTGGTCTGACTCAACAACATCATCTTCATCATCTTCAAAAATAGGTTTCTGAACAAGGACTGGTTCAAAATGTTGTCAAATATTCTTTCTCTCAAGTACATGATGAAGAAGATGAGTCTGAGTTTGTAACAATGTTTCTTTGGCTTGCGAAACACGAAAGCATGTTACAACAAACTACATAGTGGTTTTGTCAATGGTGATTGTATTGTCCATAGAGGAAAGGATTAGAGTATTCAGTAACTCTAATCATTCCTCAAATTGAGCCATTTTAAAGAAAGAACTAGATGTTAGGTGTTTCTTGCAACTCCACCCAGTCTTTACAATCAGACTCAAGAATGAAAACAACAAATGGAGGGTGTCAGATTCTATCGAAAATACACATGTTTATAAAAAAAACACAAGTAAACAACTACTTGCAAGTTTCTTGAAATGAATTGATGTTCTAGAAAGAATATGGATGTTTTAGGGTTTAAACCCACTATAAAAGTAACACCAATAAAAGGTTTAATGGACTGGGGTCAAATATGGACTCAAAACCCTCACAACTCTTCATTCAATTTATAGCATACCATAAGTTTGAGAGTTAATGGGCGACTTGAATTTCTTACCTCCAGGTTTGCAATTTTGCCCCACAAATAAAAATCTCATATGCTTTTATCTTATAAGAAGGATTTCTAAATTGACATTGATATAGTTGGGAAAAGTGACTATCTTAGTCATCTATATTTAATGGAAAGAAAAAACTCAGTTGTAGTAAACCAACCAACTAGAAGTACTAATGAGAAGTAGTTTTATCTTATATTCGAAGTGGAAAATGAGGTTATGTTGCCTAGCTTACCCAATGTTGTAACGTACCCAGCCACCATGGTTGGGTCACGTCACACAAAACTTTATGTTTATTAGCTCTGATACCATTTTAGTAAAGTGCCTAGCCTCCAACTAAGCAATACTATGTGCAGAATACACATAATGTAAAACTTTTGATAATTAAAGGAATTCTTTTACTGTTAGTCGATTTCCTCTAGCTTACAACTACAATTATAACAGACTTAGCTGCGGGTTATAACCAAAAAACATATGCGTCTAAAGCATGCTAATAGTTAAAATGAGATACAAATAAACCATTCATTAAAACAACATATAAGTCACTCTCATTCACACAGAGTTCATAAACAACAATAATACATATAAATGACTCGATACAAGATAAAACACTTATATCCTTAAACAAGAATTTTGTGCAACCAACTGCTTGGTATAGACGTTCCACCTAGCCGTAGACTCACTGTTCCAAATATCAACATCAAGTCACCCTCGAGCTGAGGTTATCAATCCACAAAAGAGGGTGGTCTCTCACAGTTCACTCATAGTTCATGAACTCTTAACCCAACTGATATTTTCCTACAACTGTCTCGATTTTCCACCAACTCTCTTCCTCTTGACCTGTCCAACCCAATGAATGTGTCATTATTTTAACAAGGTTAACCCAATGAATGTACCATCCGTTTATCAAGGCTAACCCAAGGAATGAGGCATTTGTTTATCATTAAGGTCTCTCTGGCACAAGACGCTACAAATATCTCAACTGGGAACTCAAGGGAAAATGCTGGTAGGAAAACTATCAACAAACCAACAACAAACACTTGTTGTTTCAGTGAAACTCTCACATGAGTTCACTCTTTTGGCTTGGAAACTAGGATCTTCAGTTCTCCAAGTCCATTTCACTCATGTTATGCTCTATTTTCTCTCCATAATTCTCCCTCTCTCGCTGCATCATCTTGAGACATTGTTTTTTTGCTGTCTCTTGACTATCTGCCTAAGTAGCTCGAACTATTGTTACTTACCTTACTAGAATTGTCACCGCCTTCCCTTACAAATTTCCTCTCTTTGGATTTCCTTTTTTGACTCACACACTTCCCCATGTTGATTGTACTCAACCCCCATGTGCCCAATAACTTCGGGATGTGACCACTCACACCCACCCTTTTATATGCATTTAATGATTGTCTTTGGAAACACTCAATCGGAAATGGGAAGGTTCATATACAATAGCAGATTTGGGGAAAACAGTTAAGTACATAAACATGGGTAATCCCCCTTGGACCCCTCTTGGCCATTATTCTAGAAAATCCCATCTATTTTGTATTAATTCATCCCCCATATCATGTCCATGTCCCCTTATCATCTAGAATCAAATTTTATTATTAAAACATTGAAATACAATTCGCATATTACATTTATTGGTCGTAGCCACATATTATATATACATAAGAATTAATCAAACTTGGGATTATAATGGGGATGTTACATTCCCCCTCCCCTACAGTTGTGCATCGTCCTTTGTGTAGCCTATGTTGATATACATATATGCAATTTTACATCACAATACTTAGAAATAAAATTTCTGCAATTTAACAACTCCAACCAAAATATTGTGTTCCTTTCAACTCACCAACCTAAGGAATGTACCATTCGTTTATCATGGATACCCAAGGAATGTGTCATTCATTTATCAAGGTCCCCATTGCAGTTGGCCAATACTCTGAGATGTGGTTCCAAAACTCTAGTTGCTCAAATAGAGTTTTGCATTTTGTCTTCTTCAAAACTGTAAAAAATTTGGAGGTATTCCACTGCGTGTTTTGTTCATTCTCCCATGTAGCATATTCATGACGACAACATGTCCATTGAGCCTTTACCAATCCTATATATTTGTTCCCAAGGACCTAGACTTTTTGGTCTAGGTTGTATATTGGTTCCACCCGAAAATCCCCTTCGTGCTCCACCTGGATCACATTCCAATCAATGACATGATTAACATTAGGTATTTAATTTTTAAATAATGATACATGAAATACATTATGCACTCTCATGAATGCAGGAAAATATGACATGTATGCAACTATCCCTATCTTTTTTAATATTTCAAAAGGACCACAATATCTTGATTCCAACTTTGGGCAGCTTCCTAATCTTATCAAACTTGTCTTTGCCTTTACTTTCAAAAACACATGTTCTCCCACTTTAAAATCTCTTAAAATTCTGTTCCTGTCTGCATACATTTTCTTCCTATCCTAGGAAACCTTCAAATTATGCTTTATCTTTTCCATCTAATCTTCAATTTTCTTTAACAATTCTTTTCCAACAAATGCTCTGTCTGTTGGATTATCCCAACTCACTGGTGTGTTTCATTCTCTATCATACAATGCCTCAAATGGAATCATTTTCAAGGAGGATTGATACACATTGTTGTAGGCAAGTTCAACTAAATGGATATAATCTTCCCACTTCGATGGTTGATCCATCACATACATTATAAGCATGTCCTCAATTATTCTATTAGTCCTTTTTGTTTTTCCATATGACTTTAGATGATATGTTGTACTAAGATTTAAATTTGTACCAAAGCCCTTGAACATGGAAAATTTTACAGGCTAAATTTCGCCCATAGGATAATTTTCCATGTCTTTTCCCAAAAAAAGATTCGTCATTCTAAAAATTATTCACCCAAATTTTATAGGAAAAATTATTTTACCTTAAAAATCACCAAAAATTGTCCATTCGAAACCTCATACCGAATGAAGTTTGAAGGGGATAAACTTTTCATAAGGTTTATTTTGGAAGGGTTTAAAATAAATGTCCATTCGAACTTCATACCCTTCTTTTGCAAAGAAATGATTGGACTTGCAATCTTTGAAAAAACTTTTATGAATCTTCGGTAATAACTGACAAGACCCATAAATGATCTGACCTTTGTCACATTATTTGGTGCTAGCCATCCTCTAATGGCATCTATCTTCTCAGGATCCACTTTTATCCCTGCTATTGATATTATATGGCTCAACTAGTGAATCTTCTTTTGGTAAAAGATGCACTTACTTAGTTTAGCATATAATTTGTGATCTCTTAAAACTTACACCATTATTAAATGTTTCTCATGTTCCTCTTTTGATTTGCAATAGAGGAGTAGATCATATAAGAACATAATCACAAACTTGTCCATGTATTCCCTTAACACTCCATTCATCAGACACACAAAAATTGTTGGGGCGTTTGGTATCCCAAATGGCATTACCGTGAATTCATAATGCCCATATCTTGTTCTGAATGTTGTTTTTCTAATGTCTTCTTCCCTTATCCTTACATGATGATAGCTCAATCTCAAGTCAATCTTTGAAAATGTTCTTGCACCTTTCAACTAATCAAACATATCATCAATTCTGGGTAAATGATACTTACTCTTTATGGTAACCTTATTAAGTTGCCTGAAATCAATACACAACCTTAAGGTTACATCCTTCTTCTTCACAAATAGAACCAAGGCTCCCCAAGGTGACACTCTTGGCCGTATATACCGATTTTTAACAACTCTTCAAGCTACATCTGCAATTCCTTCAATTCTGGTGTACCCATTTTGTATGTTATCTTATACATTGGGGAATATCTTGGAACCAAATCGATAGAGAAATCAATATCTCTCTTTGGTGGAAATCCCGGGATTTCCCTACAAACATCTTCAAAATCCCTCAAGACCAGATGGTCTTCAATGCTTTCCACTTTATATTTGGTTTCCTCTTCCATATGGGCTGCAAAAACCTGGAATCCCTTCCTAAATCTCTTCTTCAACTGCATAGCTAAAATCTCTCTAACAACTACAACTCTTGGAATGCCTTGAATCTTGCCTTGCTTCCCTTCCTCATCAATGCATGTGATTTTCTTGTTGTAATAGTCTAGGACAACATGATTCTTTTCCAACCAATCCATGCCAATTAGACAATCAAACTAAACCAATGGTATGATGTTTACAACTACAACATAGTTACCAATTTAACGAAAACTCTAGAGTTTTCATTTTTGGGGGGCTCAAGTTTTTTACCCCGTTTTTAAAAATGGTGCTACCGGTAGCACCTGCTCCCCTTTTAGGTGATTTTTTGATATTTTAAATTTTTTGATACGTAAGGTTTCCACATTTTTTGTTTTTAAATGCATGTTTTTTCATTTATTTTCAAATTGTTCAAATTTTTTATTTTTTTTAATTTTTTTCTCCTTTTTTTCATCTATTTTCAAACTTTTCCATTTTTTTTATTTAGTGATGTTTTTAATCATATTTTCATCCTCCATCCAATGTTAAAAATCTTGTACACCATTTCTTTTTTTAAAATTAATATTTTTTATGTAATTATGTGTCCTTAACTAAATTATGGTTCCATACTTTTTAAATATAGTGAAAAATATCATTTTTAACACATTGTTTTACCTTTACTTCAATACATAGAAAACATTTGTAATTAAATAATACTATTTTTAAACATTTACAAAAAATATATAATTCATTTTTTTTGGATCAATTAAAAACTAAAAAATTAAGAAACCAAAAAAAATTGAAAAAAAAACATTTTAAAAACAAATTTATATTAAAAAAACATTGTAAAAAAGCTTAAAAAATTAAAAGAAAAAAAAAACATAAAACTAAAAATATATAAATCTAAAGTAATAGAAAATAGAAAAAATTAAAAAAACAAAAAATAATAAATAAATAAATAAATAAAATTCAATTTTATATAAAACATATATATTTTATATTTTATTTTATATTTTATATAAAACATAAAGTTTTATATATATTAAACATATGTTATATATGTTTTAATATATAAAATATATATATTATATGTTTTATATATATATA
>JZKD02S1672931.1:1275319-1289443 GCA_000966675.3 Picea glauca | reverse complement strand
TTATTTTTTATGTAAATTTATGAAAATAAAAAAAAACTTAGTAAATAAATTTTCAAGTGACCATTTAGGATCTAATTTCAGGTTTTTTATTTGTGTAGAGATTTGTTGTCAAGGCCATAGTTTGAATTAGTTTTAGCTGTAATTTTAGCATTTAGAAAAAAACATTTTCCTTTATGTAGCATCGTGTTTTTATTTAGGTGTTTATTTTAAGGTTTTTCTAAACAACTATTTTATGTTTTAAGACCATGCTTGAAAAAAGTTGTAATTTTGACCCGGTCAGAAAAATTGGTGCTATCAGTAGCACTACATTTTGATTTGGGGGTTGATTTTAGATTTTTTTTTAGCAACCATTTTATCCTTTAAGCCCATGCTTGAAAAAAGTTGTAATTTTAACCATGTTACAAAAAATGTTACTACCGGTAGCACCACTTTTTGATTTGGGGGTTGATTTTCATGTTTTTTATGCAAAAATATGGGTTTTAAGGGCTAGAGTTCTCGTTTTGAGGTCACAGTTCTCATTAAGTTGGAAAATATGTTCTACCTTCATGTTGAGTGCATTCATGTCTATTCGACAATCTTTAACCAACTCATTGATCTTTCTCTTAGCCCTCGTGGTTAACTGAACTAACCAATATTTCTTATGCTTACTTATTTGCAAGTGAAATCTTTCAACAATGTTAGCATTTATGTAACTATGGCTAGCTCCAGAATCAATTAAAATTGCTATGGACTAGTTATGAATCTTACGTTCCACTTCAATCATGGGGGACTCATATTATGTCTACTTGTTGTACAATGCTGCATAAATCCTTGGCATACTTCATGCCATGTATTCCATTGTTTAAGCCTCCTAAATGTTGTGGACAACCATCATTCTTTCTCCTTTATGAGAGTAATCCTTATATAAGTGATTCCCTTCACATCCCAACATTAAACAATTTGTTTCCTTGGTCTTTTCCCAAATGAATCTGCATTATTTTGATCATTTTAGGCTGCCTGGCTTTGTTGATTTGCTTGGGAGTTATTTCTAAAAAAGGGTGGATGAAGGCCTTTCTTCCTTTGATCATTTTTCTCTTTCATCCTGTCATTCCAAGTATTTTGGAACACTGACCTTTCTTTCTTTGCTCATAAAGGTGCCTTGCTCTCCTTATGGTTTCCTCCAAGGTCTTAGGGTGGCCATATTGAATCTTATCACTATAGAAGGAGGGTAACCCACTTAGAAACCTCTGGATTTTAACCTTCTCATCCTTGATGAATTCAACATACTTTAACAATTCAAAGAAATGCTTCTCATATTCCTCCATTATCATGGTTTCCAACTTGAGTTCAAAGAACTCTTTCGTCTTTCTCTCGTAGTAATGCCCAGACAAATATTTCTCTTGGAAATATCCTTTGAGTTGCCTCCATGAGATCCTTTTCACGTCAAAGTTCTTGGATTGCTTAATTTGATCCCACCACATCGCTGCCTTTCCTTGCAAGTGGTAAGTGGAAATCCTAGCTTCTACCTCGGATGGGTAGTCATGCAACTGGAAATATTTCTTCATTTTCAACAACCAAGCCTTTGTCTCTTCTCCTTTATTGTGCTCACTATTGAAAATAGGTGGCTTTATTTTCCTGAGTTCACCTTGCAAGATGTCTTCCCCAGGCCTTCTTCTTTGCCTCCGAATAGGAGACACACTTGGGTTTCTCCCTGGCCCTCAACTTGCATGAATTCTTCTAGTGGACTACCTTGGAGAATGATGGCACCTGCTCATGCTTCTTGAATGCCTATCATTTATATGATCATCTCTTTTTCTATGGGATATTGATGTTGACACTTTTCTATCACTAGCTTCTTTCTTTGTGCTAGAATCCTTTTTAACTTGCTTATGCAACATGTTCAAGATCTGAAGTATCTCTTCATGAGCCTTCATAATCCTTTCATTATCATCCCTGTATTTTTGCACTTCCTTATGAAAACTTCTCATAGTGACAGGCTCTTTCCTATCTCTTCTTTGATTTGAATCTATCTCACCATTCCCCATGTTGATATGAAAACTTCTGAACTCTTCCCCATGGTTGTAAGACCCTTGAGAATATTCCATGACTTAGTCCTCATAGAAGAACTAAGTTTATTTTTGTACCACTAATTCTGCAATATTTGCAGCCAACAAAATTTCTTAAGCTAAAATACTTAACAAAATCCATGAAATTATGTACAATTATGTTCCCATACTATATCATAATTATTTATTTCATGAGTTCACCCAAAAAGTTTCAACACTTAGATTAGTTTTCCCTCTATTCAGACTTAGGGAGTCATAGACTCACAGACTTGCAAACTCACGAAAACATACTTTTTCCTTTCATAATTACGTCCAAAAAGTCTCAACACTTAGATTATTTTCCATCTATTCGGACTCACAGACTTGTAGATTCACAAAAGCATAATTCTTCCTTTCACAAGTCCATATGAAAAATCTCAACACCTAGATTACTTTTCCATCTATTCGAACTCACAGACTGATGGACTCACGAACTTGTGGACTCATGAAAGCATAATTATTTATTTTATAATTTTGTCTGAAAAGTATCAACACTTAGATTAGTTTTCCATCTGTTCGAACTTGCGGTCTCATGGACTCATAATAAGTCCAAAACTTAGTTGTTTTTACCTTTGCAGACTCATGGACTCATAATAAGTCCCAACACTTAGAATTTTTTACCTTTGCAGACTCACGGACTCAGAGACTCATGGACTCATAATAAGTACCAACACTTAGCCGTTTTTAACTTTGTGGACTCGTAGAATCATAATAAGTCCCAACACTTAGCCGTCTTAGTTTTTTTTTTTACCCTTGCAGACCCATGGACTCACAGACTCATAATAAGTCTCAATACTTAGTCGTTTTTACCTTTACGGACTAACAGAATCGTGGACTCACAGACTCATAATAATTCTCAATACTTAGTCATTTTTACCTTTGCAGACTCGCAGATTTATGGACTCATAGACTCATAATAATACCCAACACTTAGGCATTTTTACCTTTATGGACTTACAAACTCATGAAATCATAATAAGTCCAACACTTAGCCATTTTTATAACTCCTTGCCTCTGTGTACCTTCCAACATGGAAGTACAAATCACATTTTTCCATGTCAGCTGAGACGTGACCCACCCATGTCATGTTGACATCAGCGTATGGAGAAATATTGATTTTTTTTTCCCAATTTTGCCTATTTTCCAAAATTCCAAAAAATGCTAAAATTTACCCAAAAATAAAATTCCTTCTTGG
Organism: Picea glauca; assembly: GCA_000966675.3. Taxonomy (NCBI): domain Eukaryota; kingdom Viridiplantae; phylum Streptophyta; class Pinopsida; order Pinales; family Pinaceae; genus Picea; species Picea glauca. The sequence goes on along the minus strand of JZKD02S1672931.1, from coordinate 1,286,164 downwards.
GTGGTCAATAGAGCTTTGTGAATAAGCTCAATACACCCAAATCAATCCATGTACATATAAATTTGTTCGTTTCTTTTCAAATTCAACTCTTTCACTTCGAAATTGTCATTATTTAGCTATAGGAACTTGGGGCTTTTGCTCAATTTCATCCAATTTCATCATAGAACACCGTAAACATTTTGTCAAACGATTTGAAAATGAACTCTCCCTGACATTCTGTCAAACATTTTGCTTGCAAACCTTGTAATTTTCTTTCGTGCTCTGCTAAAAGGCCCATGGAGGCTCAGTGTTGAAAAACTGGTCTCTGATACCACTCTGTAACGTACCCAAACACCATGGTTGGGTCACATCATGCAATTTTTTTTGTTTATCAGCTCTGATACCATTTTAGTAACGTTCGTAGCCTCCATCTAAGCAACAATATGTGCATAATACACATAACACGAAACTTATGCTAATTAAATAAATCATTTTACTGTTAGCCAATTTCCTATAGCTTATAACTACAATTTATAATAGATTTAGATGTGGATTATAACCATAAAACAAATGCATCTAAATCATGCTAATAGTGAACATGAGATACAACTAAACCATTCATTACAACAACATATAATCTATTCTCATTCATGTAGAGTTCATGTGCAACAATAACACATGTAAATGACTCAGTACAAGATAAAACACTTATCTTTAACACAAGAATTTTGTGCAGCCAACTGCTTAGGATGAATGTTCCACCCATTTGTAGACTGATTGTTCCAAATCTCAACAACTAGTCACCCCCGAGCTGAGACTAGCAACCCAAAAAAGAGGGTTGTCTCTCACAGTCCACTCACAGTTCATGAACTCTCAACCCAAATGATATTTTACTCTAGCTATCTCGATTTTCCACCAACTCTCTTCCTCTTGACTTGTCCAACCAAAGGAATCCACCATTCTTTTATCAAGGTTAACCCGAGGGATGTACCATCTATTTATCAAGGCTAACCCAAGGAATGATTCATTTGTTTATCAAGGTCTCTCTGGCACAGTAAGATAGGAATCTCTTGTAACATCCCTCAACCTACAACTCCATTGGGTAATGCTACCAGCACAACCTTAAAGTTATCCTTTACTACTCTGATCTGTGACAACTACAGCCTTATACTATTGGGCTATGCCACATAGAGATACTTGCGAAAAAAAATACACATCCATATAAACATAGAATGATTATTTTACATATATATAACATAATAATGTGGAAATAACAGTAAGCCTACACATGCAACATATCCAACATACACATGAAATAATCATCAATTACAACATATGTACCATTACACAACATGTAAATGAACATAAAAGCGATACTTATATTTTATTAGAAGACCACCAACTGTGTGCAGACCTTCCACGAACCTCCCAACCATAAACCACGCTACTCATCACACTCAGCAATGGGTCACCCCCGAGCTGGGACTAAGATCCACCTAGGTCAAGGGAATCCTAGACTAGGATGAGGTTACAGGAAACTGCACAGTGCAACTGGAGAGATTCTCTCCACGAGCCTTCTTACGCCCACTACTCGCAGACTCTCATTCCTCACATACATTTTCCACCTGGAAGTATACACCTTCATTGTCACATAGTCCATCGACTGCTTCACCTCCCTCTCAAGGTATCGACAACAGGTCGGATCGGGAATTCTTAGAGCTCTATAGCTGGTGTTGGAATCTCTCTGGGAGAAAACCACTTCCCAACAAACTCTCTCACTTGGAGAGAGCTGCTCATAGGCCTAACAACCTACCTCCTCTACCACGGGCCTAACAACCCGCTTCTTCAACCAATTCCATCTCAATTCCCGCAAGGTAAGGATAAGAACAACAAAAACAACAACAACATTCACTTAATTCACGGGTGACATCAGCAACAGGAAATTGGGTATAGACATCCAAAAATGGCAATATTCCACACTAATACATAGAAAGGATTAGTAAGAAAAAGTTGATAACAACAAGCCACACTCATACAAGGAACTATGTGGCCACAATAACCAACAATTATGACACAACATGACTCAGACATTTACATGGTGCTTGGACTTCACAGGAGACACAACTCAGTCCACAGGTTTTCCACTAGTTTCAGGGTCCGTGACCAGGAATCAATGTCGAGGCGATCATGGAGATTTTGGATTCATCCTCTGGATGGAAGAATGGATAGAATGAATAACCCCCAACATGACCTGACTCTTTAGCTTTAACTACATGTGCCTAGGTCGACACCTGTCTTCTTAGAGCTTCATGCACTCCATTTAGCATATGTTCTTTTTCTAGGAAATTAGGGCAACCCTTGGTCAATTGACCACCTTAGCCTTTTAGGAAATAATAATAAATTATTATCCCCTTTAGAGGTAACCCCCCTAGCTTAGCCCCTAGGCCCAAACACTTAGCCTCCTCCCTTACCCAACCTTGTGGAAGCTTAGTCCCCCATCACTCTTTCTTTGTGGTCGGTCTACATGCAATGATGTTTATATTTTATTGATCATTTTGCATAATTACATATACAAAACAGGCTCCTAACCTTAACATCTTAGGCTCTCTGGCCTAATCATCACATAAGCCTCCTAGCTTATTATAACACTTAGCTCACCATCCTACAAAACATGCTTACAATTCATAAATACAACTCGGGCATGTCCTTGGGGTATTACAATCCCCTCCCCTTATTTTTGCACTGTCCTTAGTGCAACTCTTTACACAACATCAACAAGATTTCCAAAATATTCAAAAATATGTGAGTATTCTACCCACATAGCATCCTCGTGCTCCCATGTCGCATCCTCAGGACCGTACCAGGTCCACTAGACCTTCACAAGCCCTATGGCTCGATTCCGGAGCTCTTTTCTCTTCTGGTCCAATATGCACATCGGATGCACTTGGAAGACGCCTTCTTGCTCTACCTGAATCACATTCCAATCCATAACATGATTATCATTGGGTATATATTTCTTAAGCAATGAAACATGCAACACATTATGTACAGTCATGGATGTAGGTAATGTAATCATATATGCAATGTATATATATGTATATATATGTATATACATGCAATTCTAATAACATTATAACTTGTATACAAGATACAGAACATACAATGAATAGAGAATTGATACTTATCTTTTGATTGAGAAGACCTTCCACCCCTGAGCAAGGCTATGACTCCATCGGGGCAATGGCTTCCTAATATAGCCACGATCCACAATTCATATCCACATGGTCTAGGCCAAGGTACCAAACCTCAGCAACACTCCAAACAATGGTCTCTCATTCCCCCACATGCATGTTCCACCCCAAGAGAGTACACCTTCATTGTCACACACTCCATCGACTTCTACACCTTCCTTTCCCTGGGCTTCAAAAATAGGTCAGCTCAGGAATTCTTAGAGAACTGTGGCTCCTGGAGTTCCAACTACCCTCAAAGGTCTCCAGGTACCCTCTAGGCCTTATACCGTGGAACCTATCCCCACACTTCTCTCTCTAGGTCTCCATCCTTCTCCAAGGCAACCCAGGGAGAAGTGTACACACACTTAGATCCACCGGGGATCCACAGGGTAAGATATGTTGTCTCCAATCAACATCTTCCTCAAGCTACTCTTTCTAGTCAACATTCCAACTTTAATCAACATCATCTCATCTGCATCAACCACATGAATTTATCATGGGAACACATAAAAGAATTCATTTTAGGAACTTGAACTAGTTCAGAAGGGAATTCAACTTTTTCCCCCAAAACATGAAATTCTATTTCATAATTCATCTTGGTTGTTTCCATATTATGAATGCAACCATCCATGTGGTTTTCCACAGGCACCAAACTGCATACCATTTTTCCTGTAATGCTTCATCTTGCATACAACCAACAAATTGTCAATATTTTTTGTACATCATATTCAATTGCAATATGTACAAAATCTTATGTAGTGATCTTAGAATTTACTACACCTAGCAATTCATTCACAATCACCCAACAATTTAATAAACTAGAATGAATCGTCATTCTATGCATATGCATGTTCACAATAATATATGTAAGTTCAGTACTTATTTTTTGAAAAAAAAAAATTCTTGTAGTCAATGCTCATGTGACTACTTGACTTGCAACTTTCTCATTGCAATGTCTAGCAACTCTTGAAATGTTCTCAGCTTCATGAGTTCACAACATTTCAGTTGTTAGTAACAATTATTTCCATGCAATAATATATATGCATGTATTTACAAAACTCATTCAACTATTTCTTTTAATATACAATTCTATCACTTAATATGCATGAGTGCAATTCTCAATGCATACGTATTCAGTGCACCTTGCATTGAATTACACAATGCTCTTTATCTCAGTCATGTATCTCACCATCCATAAGTTGGAATTCTGGACAATGTGTTGACACATTCTCCACACACTTCCTATTGTCTTCCCAATTAATTGGATGCCTTCCTTTTCCACCCGAATACTACACCAAAAATATAATTCTGTGGTGCTCATTAGTGTTAGAAAAAAGGTTGGAGTCCAAGTTTTATTTATAGGTAGGAAGATTTTAGTACATGTGTGGCTCAAAACCTTTCCATATCCATACATTGCCATATCCAACCATGTCCTAGTCTCATACATGACTAGCTTACTGACATTCATTCCTATAACAAGTTCTTATATTTTAGTTCTTTGGTTATTACCCCATAACCAAATTAACATGACATTATACTATGTCAGTGTGTGCATTTAGAAGCTAAAAAGATTTGAATTAATACAGGCCTCCAGCCTTTACCTGCATTCAATAATATAATTATGTGATTTTATAAAATAACTCTGGCTGAGGAAATTCTTACCTAAATTTCCTTTGAACAATTATGCAAAAAGAGTAATAAAAACCCATACCTGGATAACTTCCATTAATAAATTTTATACTACCTGAATTTTTCATGGAAGTAGAAGTTTTCATGCTTCTTTTATCAAACTTATAACCAACACTTCGACTCCCTGTTGATTCCCTCCTTATGCAACAACATCACCAACAACACTTGCAAACATTGTTTCCTCTGGATGACCCAACAAGCCATAACATACTTGCTTCCACAGAAATTGCAGCAACTTCTTTCCCATGTTCAACTTTTCCTTGTTGATCCCAGAAGTCTTCAATTCTTCCTAGATTCCTGGATCTTCTTGTGCTCTCATTATAGTCACTGTACATGACTATTTTTGTCATGAGCACTTTCTATCCAAATGACTCTTGTCTGCCTTTTCATTTATAGTCCCAAACTAAGCTTATATTAACCTTAAGCTTTCGTTAATTTCCTGGGTCCAACTATCCCAACTCATACTTGGATAAATTAAATTCCAAACCAAGTTGTTTTATAGACTATGGATTCTTCAATATCTAGTTACTCTTCAGGACTAAAATTCTTCAGCCCTTTCCCGATGAAATACTTTAGTACTTGAGGTTTTCTTGTACTCTTCTCTTCCCTTTGCCAATTAGCCTCAAACTTGACTTGCCTAGGCAATCTCTAGCGTATTGTAAGGATGCACATATGCCTCCTTTTCTAGCTGCATAGAATTAACTGAAAGTATTTCTTTCACCTTAACATCATAGCTTCAAGTGGTACCTCCAACCTATTGAGTTGTCACTCATGGCTCTATGTCGCTTAAGATGGATTCTTGTCAGGCACCATCTCCTCTGCATTCAAAACCATGCATAGAATCATTTTCTTCTTCCTGGTTCCTTATTGATTTCTCTTTAGAAGTCATTCCATTTTTAAATTATTTGACTTGATATCTCCATACTCTTGTGGAAATACCTTCACACACTTGGACTGCATCCACAATCCTCTACTATTCTAGCTTTCCTCCCTGGAGTGTTGACATGCATTCCTATTAGTTGGATATCTATCTCATGATTTCTTCTTCCATTATCTTAGGTTGTTCATGGACTTGACTCCATCCAGGGGTTTCTAATTTGGAGAGTCGGGGAACCAACCCGACATCCCAATCAAGGATCTCCGATTCTGGAGCCAAACAACTCTTTAAGTCCTTAATGATCTCGTTATGTAATTAAACATAGACCCTTTTGTCTTCCTGGTGTAGGTCTAATGGTACCCACGACCATCCTTTCGTGCTTGTGAAATCTCTAAGTTTGGGCACTAGCCCCTTTTCTGATAAGCCCCTCCTTGAGGTGACCTTGGGAGATAACCTCACATAACCACGTGAATGCAGGCGCGACCAAGGGAGGTTTGAAACCAAACTACTTTTCACCCCGCAATTCATCCAGAGCCTCCCCATGTCCTTTCTCCAAAACCATGGTCTGGATTGCGGCCCGCCCTCAACATTTTAAAGTTCATGCACCTTCGATCCCCACAATGTGACAGGACCTTTGATCTCATGATCTTGGTGGTACTCCTGAACTGATGGCTCTGATCTTCCCCTTTTTAAATCAATGGATGTGATTTGATTTGGGACTTCGACACTTCCAAACTCTTCTCCTTTTAATTCTCTCGGAGTCCATGATCTGTTGCCACACGCCCTTCTGGATCTACAATCTAGATTCACTTCGGGTCTCCAACTCTTTGGGATTCGAGAGTTTCAACTCTCAACTGAAACTCTTGAAGTGTTTTTCCTAAAAACTCTGATCTATTGACACGTACCCCTCCTTGTGATCAATGTCCAAGACCTACTTTGGGTCTTCGGAGTTCTTAAACCTCAACTTTCTCCTTCCTTTGAAGTGTGCGTATTTCTGCTGCGTGTCCCTCTCAATCGAATGGCTAAAATTCACTTCAGATTTCTGGTGTTCGAAAATCTCAACTCTAAACCTTTTCTCCCTCCTGAAGCTCACAAAGGTTAACACTCATGCACTTTACCTTAGATCAGACGACTATCGTCCCCTTGCACTTAGATCCGACGGTTAGGATATGTTCCTTCTCAGCGCTTCTCCTCTACTTCCCTGAATGTTGATCTAACGATCCAAGCTTCTCCCCACAACCGATCTGACGATTATTTTCACTCCTCCTCTTGAGATTTTAACTTCTTCCAACTTGGAAGAGTTTTGTAGATGTTCAAAGGTGTCAGCCTTCATTCCTCATGTGAGGCCGAATATCTTGGGTCTCGCCTTTGCTATTGAAAACGTTATCTCTTCTGATATTTTCGATTTTCTCAAACCGATGATACCGAAGGACTCTGTTACTCTGTGGATTTCCTAAGGGTCTCACAACCATCCATATCACAATGGTTCAAGGTCCGACGGTCATGATCCGACCAATACCGAGGTGTCCACCGATCGACGGTTCACGGTTCAAGGACTCCATTACTCCGTGGATTTCCTAAGGGTCTCACAACCATCCATCTTGCAATGGTTCAAGGTCCGACGGTCATGATCTGATCAATACCGAGGTGTCCGCCGATCGACGGTTCATAGTAATTGTGGGGCCCTGACGTGATTGCTCTTTATCAGAGAGCTCAACCTCTGCAATCTGGAAAGTACTTGCCCAATCTAGTCTAACCAAAGTCATTGATCTTCCAACCCGACAAGATCAATGGCGTTAGTGAATTGTGGGCTGTGAACTAGTGTGTCCATTACTTTCACCTTCGCGCTTCACAATGATTCCCAACTGTCAATTAAATCAAGCGGATGGAGTTTGATTCGGTAACTCCAATGAGTATTTGAATCAATCTGACAACCGGGATGACCTCTCCTCCTATTAAATGACTCTCATCCATATCCACTGTTAGATTCTTAAGTCATCAGTAGTTTAGGTAACTTGACTATCATCTACCTCCTAGATCTGACAGTCAGGATGTTTCCCAGACATCCTCAGTTCTAAGGCTCAGAGTTAACTTTGGGACTTTGGAACTTCGGGGATTTTACCTCCCTTACTACGAACTCGTTCAATTCGCTGAACTCATGAAGTCTGAATGGATCCAAGGGTTAACTCCCACACTCTTTCCCATATCCAATGGTCATAACAGACCATTTCCGAATAGATTTTCATTCGTTCTCCTTCCAAACAAAGGGAACTTCCCTTTCGATACTTCGACCTCGCTACTCTTCCTGAACTTTGAAAGATCTGAAAGACTTAAGAGGTCTATGCTTTTTCTCCTAAATTCAACATTTAGAAGGGTCTTCTGCACACTCTCCATATCTGACGCTCGTAAGGGTTTTCCCTTTTCTTCTGAACAGATCCTACGGTTCCCATTACTTTGTGGTCCAACACCACTTTTGTCATGGTTTTACAATACCTCTACTCCTCCTGAGCTTCTTAACACGACCAAGGTAATCCTCTTGGCACTCAGGGATGTTTCTGAGGTCCAAAATTGGTTCCTCTTAACACAATTTCCTCTTGAAAACTTGATTCCAATGACCACTTATCCAACCCATCTAGGCTCAGTGTTGAAACCATGGGTCATAACTTGAGTTTTGTCCATTTTGAAAACAAATCCTTTTGAAACTCTTGCTTTAATTTCCACTAACATGGCCCATCTAGGCCCAATGTTGAAACCATGCTCTGATACCATATTGTAACATCCCCTAACCTACAACTCCACCGGGTAATGTTACCAACACAACCTTAAAGTTGTCCTTTACTGCTTTGATCTGTGACAACTCCAACCTTATACTACTGGGCTATGCCACACAAAGATACTTGTGGAAAAACATACACATCCATATAAACATAGAATTATTATTTTACATATATATATAACATAATAATACGGAAATAACAGTAAGCCTACACATGCAACATATACAACATACACATGCAATACTCATCAATTACAACATATGTATCATTACAAAACATGTAAATGAACATAAAAGTGGTACTTATATTTTATTATAAGACCTCAAACTAGATGCAGACCTTCCATGAACCTCCCAGCCATAAACCACACTTCTCATCACACTCAGCAGTGGGTCACCCCCAAGCTGGGACTAAGCTCCACCCAGGGCAAGGGAATCCTAGACTAAGCTAAGGTTACAGGAAACTGCACAGTGCAATTGGAAGGATTCTCTCCAGGAGCCTTCTTACGCCCACTACTCACGGACTCTCATTCCCCACATGCATGTTCTACCCAAGAGTATACACCTTCATTGTCACAGAGTCCATCGACTGCTTCACCTCCCTCTCAGGGTCTCAACAATGGGCCGGATCAGGAATTCTCAGAGCTCTGTAGCTGGTGCTCGACTCTCTCTGGGAGAAAACCACTTCCCAACAAACTTTCTCACCTGGAGAGAGTTGCTCATAGGCTTGACAACCTGTTTGTTCTACCATGATCCTGATAATCGGCTTCTTCAACCAGTTTCAACTCAATTCTCGCAAGGTAAGGATACCAACAACAACAACAACATTCGGTTAACTCATGGGTGATAGCAACAATAGGAAATTGGATATAGACATCCAAAAATGGAAACAATCCACACTAAGACATAGCAAGGCTCAGTAAGAAACAATCGACGATAGCAAGCTACACTCAGTCAAGGAACTGCATGGCCACAACAACCAACAATTATGACATAACACGGCTCAAACATTTACAGGGTGCTCAAAATCCACAAGAGACATGACTCAGTCCAAGGGTTTGCCACTAGTTTCAGGGTGCGTGACTAGGAATCAACGCTGAGGTCGATCATGCAGGTTTCAGGTTCAACTTGCGGATGGAAGAATGGACAAGACGAACAACCCCCAATAAGAGTTGACTCTTTAGCTTTAACTGCATGCGCCCAAGTCAACACCTGTCTTCTTGGAGCTACATGCACTCCATTTAGCATACGTTCCTTTTCCAAGAACATAGGACAACACTTGGTCAATTGACCACCTTAGCCTTTTAGGAAATAATAATAAATTATTATCCCCTTTAGAGGTAAGCCCCCTAGCTTAGCCCCTAGGCCCAAACACTTAACCTCCTCCCTTACCCAACCTTGTGGAAGCTTAGTCCCCCATCCCTCTTTCTTCATGGTCGGTCTACACGCAACGATGTTTATATTTTATTAATGATTTTGCATAATTACATATACAAAACACGCTCCTGACCTTAGCATCCTAGGCTCTCTGGCCTAATCATCACATAAGCCTCCTAGCTTATTATAACACTCGGCTCACAAACCTACAAAACATGTTTACAATTCATAAATACAATTGGGGCACGTCCATGGGGTATTACATCTCTCAACTGGGAACTAAAGGGAAACTGTTGGTAGGAAAACTATCAACAAACCAACAACAAACACTTGTTTCAGTGCAACTCGCACAGTATTTCACTCTTCTGGCCTGACAACCAAGCTGTTCAAATCTCCAGCTCCAAATCGCTTTGGTTACACTCGTTTTGCACTTAAGAATTCACCCTATCTGACTGCATGAGCTTCAAACATTGTTTTCTTTCTCTCTCTTGACTAACTGCCTAAGCTGCTCGAACTATTGTTACTTACCTTACTAGAACTGTCACCGCCTTCCCTTACGAATTTATTCTCTTTGGATTTCTTTTCTTGACTCACACACTTCTCCACATTGATTGTACTCATCCCCTATGTGCCCAATAACTTTGGGATGTGACCACTCACACCCACCCTCTTACGTGTTTTCAATGATTGGCTTTGAAAATACTCAATCAGAAATGAGAAGGTTCATATACAATAGAATATTTGGGAAAAACAGTTAAGTCCATAAACATGGGTCATCCCCTTTAGACTTTTCTTGGCCATTATTATAGACACTCTCCTCTCTTGTAAATTAATTCATCCCCCATCTCTTGTCCATGTCCCCTTAGCAATTATCATCACATTTTATTATTAAAACATTGAAATACAATTCGCATATT